>CM053784.1:742386424-742688924 GCA_028749045.1 Cupressus sempervirens | reverse complement strand
GGTGGTGGCGGAGAGAGCTCGTACAGGATGGGAGAGAGAGAGTGAGATTAGGGGATGGGAGTGTGAGAGAGAGTAGGGGATGGGAGAGAGAGAGAGAGAGAGAGAGAGAGAGAGAGAGAGGAGAGAGAGAGAGAGAGAGAGAGAGAGAGAGAGAGAGAGTAAGGGATGGGATGGGAGAGAGAGAGAGAGAGAGTAGAGAGGGAGAGAGAGAACTTGAGAGAGAGAGATCTAGTAGGTGGTAGGAGAGGGGAGAGGGAGAGAGATAGGGGGGATGGGAGTGTGTGTGACAGATGTAGAGAGTAGGAGATGGGAGAGAAAGAGAGTGGGGGGGATAAGAGTGTGTGTGTCTGTGAAAGAGAGAGAGTAGGGGATTGGGAGAGAGTGTGAGAGTGTGAGAGAGAGTAGGGGGTGGCAGAGAGAGAGTACGGATGGGAGAGACAGAGTGAAAGGATGGGAGAGAGTGAGAGAGAGAGTAGGGGGCGGCAGAGAGAGAGAGAGTACGGGATGGGAGAGACAGAGTGAAAGGATGGGAGAGAGTGTGAGAGAGAGTAGGGGATGGGAGAGAGTGTGAGAGAGAGTTGAGAATGGGAGAGAGAGAGAGAGTAAGAGTAGGGGATGGGAGAGAGAGAGAGAACTTGAGAGAGAGAGAGATAGTAGGTGACCTGGGAGAGAGAGTGGGAGAGGAGGAGAGAGAGGGATGGGAGTGCGTGTGACAAATCTAGAGAGTAGGGGATGGGAGAGAAGAGAGAGGGGGGATGGGAGTGTGTGTGTGTGTGTGTGTGTGTGCGTGTGTGTGAAGAGAGAGAGTAGGGGATAGGAGAGAGTGTGAGAGAGAGTAGGGGGTGGCAAAGAGAGAATACGAGATGGAGAGACAGAGTGAAAGGATGGGAAAGAGTGTGAGAGAGAGAGAGAGTACAAGATGAGAGAGACAGAGTGAAAGGATGAGAGAGAGTGTCAGAGAGAGTAGGGGATGGGAGAGAGTGTGAGAGAGAGTTGGGGATTGGAGAGAGAGAGAGAGAGAGAGAGAGAGAGTAGGGGATGGGAGAGAGAGAGAGTAGAGAGGGAGAGAGAGAACGAGAGAGAGAGAGATAGTAGGTGGTGGGAGAGGGAGTGGGAGAGGAGGAGAGAGAGGGATGGGAGTGCGTGTGAGCGATCTTGAGAGTAAGGGATGGGAGAGGGGAGAGAGAGAGGGGGATGGGAGTGTGTATCTGCAAAAGAGAGAGTTTAGGGGATGGGAGAGGGGAGAGAGAGAGTAGCCCGAGAGAGAGAGAGAGTAGCAGATGGGAGAGAGGGGCAGATGGGAGTGTGTGTAAGAGAGAGTAGGGGATGGGGGAGAGTGTGAGAGAGAGAGTAGGGGATGGGAGAGAGTGTGAGAGAGTAGGGAGAGGGAGATAGAGAGAGGGGGATAGGAGTGCATGTGACAAATCTAGAGAGTAGGGGATGGGAGAGAAGAGAGAGGGGGGATGGGAGTGTGTGTGTGTGTCTATGAAAGAGAGAGAGTAGGGGATGGGAGAGAGTGTGAGAGTGTGAGAGAGAGTAGGGGGTGGCAAAGAGAGAGTACGAGATGGGAGAGACAGAGTGAAAGGATGGGAAAGAGTGTGAGAGAGAGTAGGAGGTGGCAGAGAGAGAGAGAGTACGAGATGAGAGAGACAGAGTGAAAGGATGAGAGAGAGTGTGAGAGAGAGTTGGGGATGGGAGAGAGTGTGAGAGAGAGTTGGGGATTGGAGAGAGAGAGAGTAAGAGTAGGGGATGGGAGAGAGAGAGATAGTAGGTGGTGGGAGAGGGGAGAGAGAGAGAGAGAGAGAGAGCAGCCCAAGAGAGGAGAGAGAGAGAGAGAGAGAGAGAGAGAGAGAGAGAGAGTAGCGGATGGGAGAGAGGGGCAGATGGGAGTGTGTGTAAGAGAGAGTAGGGGATGGGAGAGAGTGTGAGAGAGAGTAGGAGGTGGTAGAGAGAGAGAATGGGATGGGAGAGAGAGAGAGAGAGAGAGAGAGAGAGAGAGAGAGAGAGAGTAGGGGATGGGAGAGAGTGTGTGAGAGAGAGTAGGGGATGGGAGAGAGAGAGTAGAGAGTAGGGGATGGGAGAGGAGAGAGAGAGGGGGATGGGAGTGTGTATCTATAAAAGAGAGAGTTTAGGGGATGGGAGAGAGAGAGAGTAGCAGATGTGAGAGTGTGAGAGAGAGTAGGGAGATGGGGGAGAGAGAGAGAGAGAGTAAGAAGTGGGAGAGGGAGGATGGGAGTGTGTGTTAGAGATCTAAAGAGTAGGGGATGGGAGAGGAGAGAGGGTGAGAGAGATAAAGAGAGTAGGCGGTGGGAGAGGGAGAGTGAGAGAGAGTAAAGGATGGGAGAGGGGAGAGAGAGAGAGTGTATGGGATGGGAGAGGGGAGAGAGAGTAGGAAGAGAGAGAGAGTAGGGGGAGAGAGAGAGAGAGTAGGGAGGGTGGAGAGTGATGTGTTCTCACATAGTGCGTATGCGCTATAGTGCGTACGCGCTATAGCGTGTACGCACTATGTGAAATCACCTAAAAACGGTCAAAAAGCAACTTTGGGGCCCGTTTCATTCATTCTCTGCTTTTGTTCTGTTTTGCACTCTGTTATCCCGACAAAAATTGCGGGTTTCAACACAGCAAACACTCTTTCAAGGTGGCAAACACTATTTCAAGCTAACAAACACTATTTCAAGGTGGCAAACACTTTTGGAAGCTAGCAAACACCAAATTCAATCATTGGATACACGATTTGAAGACTTTTTGAATATTCCTTGTATAGAAAAGGTTAGTGCAATCTATTTTAAATATTGTTTGTTGATATATAGATACAAATTTGATTATAATTTGACATGTTGTTTAATATATAGTGAATTCATTGAAATTTGTATGTTTCAATGAAATGTTATTTCGAAATGGTTAGAAATTTGACAAGTCATTTTATATATATATTGTGTATTCATTCAAATAATTATAATTTTTATATGTATTTGAATAATTTGTAATTTACACATTTTAAGTAATTCAAATGTTTGAATAATTTGACATGTAGAAATCATCATCATGCCAAGGAAGAAACCAAAAAATCAAACAAATGAAGATAGGGAGAGAGATTTGGCAATTAAAAGAGATAAAATGAAATTACTACGTGAGCAAAGAAAATTGCAAAGCAATAATGAAGAATTGACTTTCGAAGAGGATCAAGAACCACCGGTACCAAGAAACAAAGAGGAAGAATTGGAAAGACAAAGAGAACGAATGAGACTGTTACGCTCAAGAAGACAATTGAATTGTGAAGCTACACCATCTTCTAATGTTGGAGTCATATCGTCCGCTACACCATCTTCCAATGTTGAAGTCATATCATCTTCTCATGAGACACCGATTTGTAGATCCGACGATATACACACTCCATCATGTCATGTTGAAGGCACAACATCAACACATCAAGTAGGTGATATTCCATCTTTTACATCTTATTGCCAAGGCACATCATCTTCGGTTCAAGGTACGCAATACACTCAAGCTTATGTTGATGTTCAAAATGTTGAGAGAATTGAAGAGATTATAACACCTTCTAGAATTCGTTTTAGAAGACCAAAATATTTGATTGATATTGATAGTAACATTTTGAAATCAATGCTTGACAAGATTAGCAAGCGTACTTGTCAAAGAAAAGTTAATCGTATGTGGAGATTTTTTTTGATGAATTAAATATTACAGGTCAATGCCAATTATTTGTTGAAATGATGAGGAATTTAAAATTTAGGCCTATCATGAAGATTCTTGGGCTAAGAACGATGGATGATTCAAATGAAAAAAAAATTGTAAAGAATCTAATGAATGCTTATGACAAAGTGGGTTCTAAATCACACACCAAAGATAGTAATATCGCAAGACGAGTACTTACATCGACAATAGTAAGTAGCCAAATGAAGAAAGCTCGACTCGTGAGAAAGACAAGCAAAACATTAAAAATTGGTAGAGGTACTCTAAGGAGAGCCATGCTAAGGCGTGAGAGATTGGAAGATCCAACAAAAAATGAGTTATGGACATTTAGCAGTAGACTATCGCGAAAGGATAAAGAAATTAGTGAAGCCTTGAAATCATTGATTGAAGATTTTTGGAAAAATAACACACGTGTTTCCCCTAATCAAAGATATGTTGTAAGAAGGAGGATTGGTAGCCAAAATCGCGAGCCACATGCGAAACATTTTTTGGACACAACTCAGACACAATTTTTTGCAAAATTTATTGGTATGTATCCTCAAATTCGAATAAGTCAAAGATTTTTTGAGATGGGTAAACCTTTTTATGTGAAGATAAATCACACACGCACAACTTGTTGTTGTAGGATACATATTGAATTTTTTAACCATTTTGATGTTTTAAGGCATATATGCATAATTTTGCATTCTCAGTTTGTTTTGCAGGATTGTGACATAAATGAGCCACCAAGATCTTCAAGGGAATTCATATCCAACATTTTATGTGAAATAAGGGACAACTAACAATTTTACAAGACATCATGCTTGGATGGTACGTGCTTATTTTGTGGTTCTTTGCAACTTTTATCAACTTGTCAACATATGGATAGTACACATGCAATTGGAAATGAAATAGTAGATTACGAAAAATTTAAGACAATGACATATGCTCTAAAAGATGGGAAACATGGTAAAAGATGTGATTTAGTCATTGAAAAGATTCAAGTGTATGAGTTCATGAAGATTTTTCGTGAAAACATTATTTACGAGTATGCAAGGCATACCCATAGAGCTCGATGGCTGGATTTGCAATTCAAGTTGTGCAAGGATACCTTTCCGCAGGATACCATTGTTTCGGTTGTAGATTTTGCAAAGAACTACACACTACAACCACAAAATGAGGTGCAAGAAAAGTATTATACTTCTCAACAGGTTTCCATATTTGTTCACATAACATTCATGCATTCACCTACAAGTACAGAGGATGACAGGAAGATTTTGAGGGAGTACCATTTTTACATCACCGATGATCGATCACATTCTACGGAGTTCGTATATGGTTGTTTTCAACTATTTTATAGAGATTTGGCTAACAGGGGCATCACATATCGTCAGCACATTATTTGGTTAGACAATTGTGCATCTCAATTCAAGAATGCACGGATGTTCTATTGGTTGAGCAGGATGCACAAGTTGTGTAAAATTCAATACATGTGGAATTTCACAGAGGTTGGTCATGGAAAGGGAGAGCACGATGGTGCAAGCGCATGCATCAAAAGAGCCTTAGCTTGTGAAGAACTAAATTACGAAGATGGAGCAATATTGACAGATGCAAAATCCATCGTCCAGTGGTGTAACGCTACAATGGGTCCAGGTAAGGAAGGTGAGTCTACGGTTCGTAGATTTTTTTGGTTGATAGATAATACTAACATTGCACCATATCAGGATTGTTGCACACTAATAGGATCTAGTGAGTTGCACTCTTTTAGAAGCTCTGATGCAGGTTCATGGAGTATTCACACACGAAAAATGGCATGCTATTGTCCATCATGTGCAGAGGAAAATTAGGATGACTGTGAGTCGACTGAATGGGTGGACAAATGGGATATACAGGTTTTGGACCCAATTGACACCTATCGTTCCCCACAAGCGTTGGAAATGGTACAGATGGAATCGTCTATTGACTTTGACCGCTTGTCTGATCTAGTGCAACCTGGTAATATATATATATTTATATATCTTTGTAATTTCAATATGTAACTTTATAACTTTTACGCAAGTATTTTATGAATTAATGACCACATTTTGTACATTTGTCATTGCAGGCCATGTTTTTGCTGTTATTGCACCTGAAGACAATGAAGAAGGGACAGATTATTATTTGTGTCATTGTGTTCAAGCCAAACAAAAATTGGATCACTCGGTTATAGATGGTGAAGGTTTAGAGTACCATGTCAGTGTGGGGGTTGTAACCGGCACATGGCTTAGACGATATTCTATGAAGAACCCTAACTTGTGGTTATTCGAGAATTGGCAAACAAAGAGGAAGATTCTTCATTATTCAAATCTTGTTGTCGCATCAAATGTCAACTTGATAAAATATGGTGGAAAACCACATAATAAGAATCTTTGGAAAGTTCGCGAGTCAGACCACGAGGCAATACTTGAGACATTAAAATGTCGAGCAGATCCAGTTGGCTCATTAGATTGAATACAGAGAGAGGGAGAGAGAGAAAGAGTGATCAACTGGATCCAAATACATTGTTGCAACCTCTTCCCCAAGACTGTCCACATGACTAAGGTGGACCGTATTGTTATGATGCGTAAGTGATGAGATTTAGTTTAAATCATAGATTTTATGTTTTGATTCGTTTAGAATCTAGATTTTATGTTTTGATGTCTCCAATTTTTTTAAAGCTAGAACAATATTTTTCATATTTTCTTATTGTGACGATTTTTTTCTTTCATTGCATGTTCTCTTGGATGACAGGAGGGAGAGAAGAAAAATAAGTAGATTTCCAAACAGCCAGCCACCCTTCTTCATGTAATTTATTCATTTAAGGTAAAAGTCTCATTTCCTTTGTTTGGCTTTGGTATTTGGTTATTTAAAGTCATTATTCTAGTTGGACCTTCGTATGTTTGAATTTGGGATTGTTTAGTGTCTATTTGTTATGATTATACTGAATTATTAATTCTATGATGTTTCTATTATTTAATTATTTAAAATAAATTAAAACTTTTTGTATAAAATTATTATTTTTTATTTCTATCTATTTGTTATGATTATTTCTATTATTTAAAATAAATTAATTCTATAATATCTCTATGATGAACTATTTATATTTCTAAACTTTACATATTTTAAATTAGATATCTCTCGACTTAATTTACCAAAAAAATTAATTAAAATTTTAGGTATGCTAGTAGTACACCATGACCAACAATCAAACTATTATAACAATACAAATACATTTAAATAGTAATGTAAGAATGGTTTAGTTCACATAAAAAATAAGTCTATTTTAGATATTCTAAATACATCACAAAACTTTATCGCTTCAAAAAAATTGGAATTTCTCCCATCTACTTGAGTTCCCATCAATTGTCCATAAAACTGGGAAAGGGAATAGGTGTTATGCTCCCAATCCCAACATCCTCCTATCCACTACTAGGAGATGTGTGTAATGTAGGATTCAGCTCCATCAACTTAGTCATTTTTTTCACTAGTTGATTGGGACTCTCACCATTTGTTGCCAACTATGGTGACAATGCTTGGGGTTACACTTATTAAGTAAGAATATTTCCTAATCTAGGGATTAGAGCATTGAACATATCAGAATGTGATTTATGCTATGGGAGAAGAGGTATGTTGGGCATACTAATTGATTCTAGGGCTAGTGCAATTACATCTCCTTCCACTAGTGTTGTAAATATAATTTCTATAGTTGTTGAAGGTGCACCTCCAATATTTGGTCTATATCTCTTTCAAACATTTAGATTATCCTCTCTTTCTTTCCTCTTCTATTCCTTTAGTGCAACCTTCTCCGCAACTCATTTTCCCCTCTCTATAGCATCTAAGATCTCATTTCTTGCAATCTTTTCCTCTCTCCCATCTTTCCTATCCCTGATCTTCTCCTTCATGTAAAGTGCATTAGCCTCAAATAACTTCTTAGTCTCTCTTGTTCCTTAGAATTTTGTATCCTTTTCTTTGGTAGCTATAGGAATCTATTGGGTAAACCACTATGTTGTTTTCTGTCTAGTGGCATGTAACGTATACAATCAACATCTCCATCATAGTCATTTTGGGCTTGGGTATCAAAAAATTGTTAACTATTTATTTCATCATGGTTGCCACCATTTCCAAAGCATTAGATGACGTCCTTGGGTTCAACATGTGGTGGGGATGGAATTAAAAGGGAAACATTTTCATCCCCACAAGTATTTGGTTACCCAAGGTTTGTGACAACCTCCTACAACCAATCTGGTTGTGAATCTTGCATTAGCAAGCTTAATATAATATCAATGTTTGTTGTATGCTCAAGGTTTTATCTCCTATAATAGTCCACTGGCTGGTTCAGGTTTTCTGGTTGGGTATTTTTAGGTGCAATTGTACCTAGTCCCTTCATATTTTGTCCATAACTCCTCAACAAAGTGTTAATTGGTTCATCTAATAAGCCATTGATTTTTAGGAAGGATTCAATAGTGATTTCCTCCCCCTCACTTTACAACTCATCAATATTTGCATCATCTACAGTAGTTGTTTCTTCTGATCCACTACTTTGAAAGGGCTTGGAGAGGTTTTGAAAGTCATTTTCAATATTTGCACTTACTACTAGGACAATTTCTAGTTTTAACGGTCAAACTCCCAAACCATACAAAGGACCCCCCACTATTTTTGCATTTTTAAACACTCTTTTTGGAGACCTACAATAACCTCTCTCACTTTTTGGAGATCACACTCCATTTTCATTTTACGACGCCATCTCGGGTGATGCTGAAACTTGCAATGTTGGCTAGTACAAAGTTGCCAACTGCCAAATCTCTCTCACCTTTCCTCGTGGGATTGAACTGTCTGCTCCATTAGCTTTGCATGGCCGGGTAAACCCTATCCCCAACCTTGTCCTATCCCCTTCAGTGCTCGAACGTTCTCAAGCACGCCAATCTAGAATGTCCCCAAGGGTCACTAAATGCCATAGGGTTGCGATCTTTGACGGGGCATATCTCGGAGCTCGTGCGAGGTATGGATGCGATTCTAGTTCCTACAGGACCATGTTGCAGAGACCTACAATAATGTCTCTCACTTTTTGGAGATCACACTCCATTTTTGTTTTACAATGCCATCTTAGGTGATGCTGAAACTTGCAGTGTGGGCCAGTACAAAGTTGCCAACTGCCAAATCTCTCTCACCTTTCGTCGTGGGATCAAACTGTCTGCTCTATTAGCTCTAGGTGGCCGGGTAAACCCTATCCCCAACCTCATCCTATCCCCTTTAGTGCTCAAACATTCTCAGGCACGCCAATCCGGAATGTCCCCAAGGGTCACTAAATGCCATAGGGCTACGATCTTTGATGGGGCATATCTCGGAGCTCGTGCAAGGTATGGCTGCGATCTTTGATGGGGCATATCTCAGAGATCGTGCAAGGTATGGATGCGATTCCAGATCCTATAGGACCGTGTTGCAGAGACCTACAATAACCTCTCTCACTTTTTGGATATCACATTTTGTTTTCATTTTACAATGCCATCTCGGGTGATGTTGAAACTTGTAGTGTTGGCCAGTACAAAGTTGCCAACTGCCAAATCTCTCTCATTTTTCGTCGTGGGATCAAACTGTCCGCTCCATTAGCTTCGGGTGGCCGGGTAAACCCTATCTCCAACCTTTTCTTGTCCCCTTCAATGCTTGAACGTTCTCAGGCATGCCGAACCCGAATGTCCCTAAGGGTCACTAAATGCCACAGGGTTGCGATCTTTGACGGGGCATATCTCAAAGCTCGTGCAAGATATGGATGAGATTCCAATTCCTACAGGACCGTGTTGTAGAGACCTACAATAACCTCTCTCACTTTTTGGAGATCACATTCCTTTTTCATTCTACAATGCCATCTCAGGTGATGCTGAAACTTGTAGTGTTGGCTAGTACAAAGTTGCCAACTGCCAAATCTCTCTCATCTTTCATCGTGGGATCAAACTATCTGCTCCATTAGCTCTGGGTGGCCGGGTAAACCCTATCCCCAACCTCTTCCTATCCCCTTCAGTGCTCGAACGTTCTCAGGCACGCTGAACCAAAATGTCCCTAAGGGTCACTAAATGCCATAGGGCTGCGATCTTTGATGGGGCATATCTCGGAGCTCGTGCGAGGTATGGATGCGATTCCAGTTCCTATAGGACCATGTTGCAAAGACCTACAATAAACTCTCTCTCTTTTTGGAGATCACATTCCGTTTTCATTTTACAACGCCATCTTGGGTGATGCTGAAACTTGTAGTGTTGGCCAGTACAAAGTTGCCAACTGCCAAATCTCTCTCATCTTTCGTCATGGGATCAAACTGTCTGCTCCATTAGCTCCGGGTGGATGGGTAAACCCTATCCCCAACCTTGTCTTATCCCCTTCAGTGCTCAAACGTTCTCAGGCACGCTGAACTAGAATGTCCCTAAGGGTCACTAAATGCCACAGGGCTACGATCTTTGACGGGGCATATCTTGGAGCTCGTGCAAGATATGGATGAGATTCCAATTCCTACAGGACTGTGTTGCAGAGACCTACAATAACCTCTCTCACTTTTTAGAGATCACATTCTATTTTCATTCTACAATGCCATCTCAGGTGATGCTGAAACTTATAGTGTTGGCCAGTACAAAGTTGCCAACTGCCAAATCTCTCTCATCTTTCATCGTGGGATCAAACTGTCTGCTCCATTAGCTCCGAGTGGTCGGGTAAACCCTATCCCCAACCTCTTCCTGTCCCCTTCATTGCTCAAACGTTCTCAGGCACGCTGAACCAGAATGTCCCTAAGGGTCACTAAATGCCACAGGGCTGCGATCTTTGACAGGGCATATCTATGGGCTGTCAATACTTCAACTATACTTTAAGTCAATGATTATCAATATGTGAAAAAATGGAACTCGTTGTATTTTGAAGTACTGAGAAGATGGCCTTGCCCTTCCCCAAGAGTTTCAGAAATGGGAGACATTAGGTAAGAGAGTGAAAATGTTACTATTGCTTCAACGCACATGACGCAATTGGAAATGCAAATTTTGATGGTAATCATTTTGTGATAAGGGAGAGTAGGGATGATCATTGTTACTATATGTTTAGTAGTGGAATTTTGTTTTCTCTTGAATTTGGTGGTGGGGGATCAGTGGTAAGTCTCCTTGGATATTCCTTCTTATGATGTTAGTGACAAGTGTTGCTCTTTGAAAACACTTGTACAATCTTTTTTAAATTATTAGATAAAAATAGAGAATTGTAAGTATTGAACATGATTAGCCTTTAGTTCGTAGAAGATCTTTATTTCCCCATCAATGCATTTAGAAAGTTAAGTTTTAAGAAGATCATAAATAGAAAAAATTAGAGATGCAATTTAAACATTTATATTGATTGGAAACACGTGACTCTTGAGTTTCCTCTAACTTTTAAAGAACGTTCCTTAGCTAGCAGACCTAATTCCACATTCCATAAGACTGTCATTGCGCTAAAGATTTAGGAAACCAACTACTCTAAGATAAAGCTTCCCGATCAATAACAATCTAGCCTATTGAGGTACATAATACTTCTCAATTAAACTTGTGTTAATTCAGTATTAATTTTGTAATTAACTACAATTTCAGTATCTGTGTACAGGGGGTGACTGAGAAAACTATTTGAGGTCCAATTTGAAAATATATTTGTAAGGATCTTGACCAAGGTTCACAACTTCGATGATTAATACATTCATTCAGGCCAGAACCTCACTACAAAAAAATAATATATAAAAAAGGTAGTGAATAACGTCATGTCTAGACCCAAATCAACCAATGAAAGTCAAATTAGCATAATGTGGAACAACAATATATGCATTGAGTGGGTTGTCATAAAAAAGCTTCATAATAAAATTCATGTCTAGAATTAAAAGACCTTAAAGAACATTTATGCTTGTAACACAAATGGCCATTCAAAACTGAATATGATTACAATATGTGAAATAGCATTACAAGAACTTGTAATGCTCTTGTGAACATCGTGTTAATTCTTGTAAGAATCCCTAAGATGCTTGTTATACTCAAAATTTTGTTGAAATTGAATTAATTTTTATCTTGTCGGTTAATTAGCTTAGGGTGATATATGCTTCTTGGATGGAATAATGAGTTCGTGATTAACTCTGTATTAAGATTCATAGCATCTTCTAGTTATTTGCAAAGGAAATTTATAAATTACTTGCTAATGTCATATGGCTTGCTTGAGAAAGATGTTTGTGTTCTTATTGATGGGTACTAATGACTATCCACATTTAGTTCTTCAATATCCTATTTGACAAGCTTTCCATAGACATTTCTTTGCCATACTAAGTATTTTTGAAAACATATTTGAGTAGAAGGACTACAGTAGATACTACATGATGTTTTAACAAATAAAGTAATGGATTAAAGACTATTATTTCCAAGGTATTATGTCATAGTATTTTAATTGTAATGATCTTAGACTAATGATATTCTTGAAGGTAACTTCGACATACAACAAGAAAGACAACCTACAGCCAAGGCTATATTGTGCCTACAACCAAAGCCATAAATGCTCACAGCCAAAGCCACTAGTGCACATAGCCAAAGCCATGGATGCTTATAGCCAAAGTTACAAGTGTTCGTAGCCAAATCCATGAGTAAATGAAGTCGATGATCACAATTGTTTACAACTATTCACCAAAACAACTTCTTTGCAGTTTTTGAGAAATACTAATAAAGCAAAAAAGAACATCTACTAGTTGGTAGACATAATGGCAACTCTCTAGCAATTGAATTTAATTTCATACATGCACATATCTAATTTAATGTCATACACGAACATATCTAATTTAACGTCATACATGAACAAACATATAATATAAAATGATAACCAATAATGTCATATACATTAACAAACACATAATATATTATGATAACCAATAATGTCGTATATGAACAAACATATCATATATTAACCAATAATGTCATACATCTAATATGTCATACATCAAATATGTCATACATCAAATATAGAATGTCATATGTACATCAAATGTGTATCGAATATGTCTCTCAGATGCCTATATATATACATGGGGAAGGAAACAAGTCTCTCTATATATGTATCAAATATCTCAACTACATCTTTTCCTTCCCACGAGGGGAAGGAAACAAGTCTCTCAACGTCCTCTACCGTCGTGTGGAGGGAGACAGTGGAGATGACGGGCCCTCCTGACACGCTCACTTGACCTCTTGTTGAGGCTCTTCTCCAGGTCCAACTGATACAAAGAAAGTAGATATGAATCAATATTTATTATACATTGAAATCAAATATATGTATTCACAAAATCAATTATTTTCTTACCACCAACAAATAGTCACTCTGTAAGTCCACCTCAAATGCTCGTGGACGATCAAGCGTGACAAGACCCTACAACAATTCAATAAATATAATCACTTATAAATAACATTAGAAATTTTGAGATTAACTATTATAAACAACAACTAAAACGAAGAAAATTCTTTCATACCTCCGTCAGTGGCTGTGAGCTAGCCACAGCTGCGGCCACTCCACTATCAACAAACTATCGCAGATGAGGAGGTGTGTCCGACATCATGAGCTGCATGTCATACAATACACGTTATATCTAACATGAAACATGGAATAAATATAATCAAATGAATTAAATTAACATGAAACAACTGTACCTATGTGAAGCTCGTATGATGTCTCTGCTCTGCGTCTGTGGTAAAGGTTGAGGCTCTTGTGGAGAACTGATGCACATGCATATTTTTTTTGGTCAATCCTTAATATGATTGCGTAATAAATATATGTATTAATTAAAATGATTAAATTGATACATACCTCAGGACTCATCGAAGGGACAAAAAATGGGCCTGGAGGATCGCTGCTAGGCCCAGGAACACTTTGACCCTAAATTTTGAACAATGTCAATAAATCCTAATTAATTAATCATTCACTATACGTATGAAATGTGATAAAATTACTAATTTACCTGTGTGTCAATGCCAAATGTTTCATTCAGGAACTGATCGATGACAAGCCCATCATCTGCACCATCTCCGACATGAGTGCCAAATGTGCATAAGGATCCGCATGAAGTGCACATGTGACTACGACGTATAGAAGGCTCCCCCTCAACTAATGGGCTTGTGGAATGGATGAGGGTCTGCGTCAAAGCATTAATGGTCCCTAGAGTGCTGGCCTCTACATGTTCCTTCACAACTGAAAGAATAATCACATGCTCGCGCTGTGGATGGACCACGGCTGCCCTAACTACATTAGGGTCATGACGTGCTCCTGGCCTCTCAAATGATGACCCCCCACCTCTACCTTGGGAGTCTAACATATCAAAATAATTGGGGATCTCCCCAAGGACAAACTCACAATATAATTTCTTCAAAAAATACATGGGGACCTCGTGATTGTTGCAAGGAGGGGCATCAAAAACCATCCACCATCTATCCCAAAAATTATTTCTAATAGCATCATGTATGCACCAATGGATGGGGAATCATTTAGTACCCTCTCTAACAGTATTTTGCTCACCGAGTTTTCTAAATAATGCACATATACTACCTTTTGGTATTTCCTTTTTTCTAACATCTTCATATGATAATTTATTTGCATAAAATCTTTTTTGTACATCCCTCTTAGCCTGCCAAATATCTAACTGACCACTAACTGAGGCTATCTAAGTGTTAATGGATTCGAGGGATGATGCCAATTGAGCCCTCATTGGATTGGTTTGTCCGGATTCTTTCAACCGAGCAATGATTCCTTCTAATTCAGTTTTGCCTCTCTCTATTTCATTTCTTATATTTTCTTGTGTGTCTGGTGGAGGTCTTGCAATTGGTTCAGGTTGTGGAATTTGTTCTTCTTCTTGAGGAGGGTTTTGGTTTTGGGGTTCTTGAGGGTTTTGATGTTCTTGTGGATTTTCTGGTTGATTATGAACATTTCCTGATAAAAAAATCAATTGAAATTCAAATAAATAAACAAATCTAAATGAAATTTGTAAAAACCCTACAAAAGAATATAAAAAACTTACAAAACAATATGAAAAATATATCAAACAATGCAAAGTTAGGTTTATATCACTTACGGCGTCGTCGTGGGTACGCTTGTGGTCTTGGATTTCGTCGACGAGGAGGCATTTTGGCAAATGGTGGTGCAAATGTTGAGTCTTCAACTCGCGTGCGCGCTACTCGCTGTAGGAGTAGAACAAAATGCTGATGAAAATGATGGGCTGCGGGTTTGCAGCCCATCATTTATACTTTTTATTTTTTTAAAGCGCGCACACGCTATAGTGCGTACGCGCTTTTTAAAATTTAAAAAAAAAATTGCTTGTCACCTTTTTGGCACCACAACTCGATGCGTATGCCCATATACATATAAATATATATGTGTGTGTGTGTGTGTGTGTGTGTGTGTGTACATATATATATATATATATATATATATATATATATATATATATATATATATATATATATATATATATATATGTACATATATATATATATATATATATATATATATGTACATATATATATATATATATATATATATATATATATATATATATATATATATATGTACATACATATATATATGTATATGTACATTAATAGCAAAGGTGATTATTCTGAAATAAAATGAATTTATAAAAGGGTAGTAGAAATTTTTAATTAAATCCAATTCACAATTGTAAAATCTATTTATCTAAACTTTGCCACCACCCTTATTTCATGATTTTTATAATAAAAATATAAAGGCATTCATATGAAATTCTATAAATGTAATTTATTAAAAGTGAGTCAACAACTTACCTTTCTCAAATTATAAAATTAATTTACCTACTTATAATATATTAAATCAAATTAGTTAAAAATAATAATGTACTTATCTACTTATAACACATTAACCAAGTTTATAACCACATTAAAAATAATAAAATAATCTAATTCATCTATTATTTATATAATACTATAGTATTAAGTATAATAGTCTATTCTTCCTACATATAATAAAATGTATATGTTATTAACTATAATTATATAATAAATATTGTTGAGCTATTAATTATAACTATATATTACATATTTATTTTATTAACTATAGTTATAACGACAAGTACACATCACTATGTGGCACTTGCTGTACTTCGCATAGGGCTCTCCATATCGAATTTTCCTTCGCTACAAACATACAAAAGAACTTAATCTTATTTACATATTACACATTATTCTTTATTCAATCAAAAATATAAATAATCAAGATTAGTTTGATTTAAATATATGAATAAAACATATAATACTATATTGCTTTCATCAACTATTTTAATTTTCTTGTTAAGATTAACTATTTTTTATCGTGTATTTTTATTATAAAAAAATTATAAAGAGAATTACATATCATTTTGGAAATCACATATTCCCCCTAAAATCTTACATTTTAAATGGCAGCTCCTTCTCGAATAAAAATCATACACACACACACACACACACAGATAGACTTCCTGTTAAAAATCATGTTGGTGATGCTGAACTTTGTACTATTTGCAGGGTTCCTGAAAATTTAAGGCATATATTCTTTACTTGTCAATTTGCTAGGATTATATGGAAGTTTTTTGGAATTTCTATAGTTGATCATGTTCCTATTTTAGATACCATTCTTTGCAACTTATTTGGTCTTAAAAAGGATGCTAATTTTTTCTGGAACATTCTATCCTCTCACATTCTTTGGTTTATTTGGAAATGTAGAAATGAGGACAAATTTCAAGATATTGGTAGATCCCTTACTTTTTTTCATTTGAAACTCATCCGTTTTAAGATTGTCTTGCAGATTTGTTGCATTATGAAGCTCGAGATGGACAAGCTAAAAAGATTCCTCCATGATGGGCTCGCTATGATATTCATTTATGAGATGAAGCATGGGATGGAATTGGCCAGCATTCTTGATAACTAGACTGCTTTTGGAAAAGCTCTTAAGGACCTGCTCAAGGAAATACATGAGAACAGAGGCCCCTTTTCTGATGAACGTGACTTCTTTGCTCACACTCTCGAGCGAAAGAAAGTCGTGTGGATGGAAGGAGAGCTGGGATGGACAACTTGGTTCGATGATCATGATGATGTTTTGGAATAGCTTTTCTATCTCCTCTTTTTGTAATCTCGCTAGAACTGCTACTTAATGTGTTAGTTGGCTATTTCTAGCTAATTGTTGGACTTTGATCTGGGTGGTTGAGGCTTGCCTCCTCCCCTCTTTTGATACTGTACCTCTTTTTTGTCCTCTCAATTTTTAATTTAAAAAATAAAATTGATTGATCTAAAATTAGAGACTAAATTTAAACATCTTGTCTGGGTTTTCAAAATATAAAACTTGATCATTTCAATTATTTTTTATAAATTTACTCTTAAATATGTGTAATAACTCTTCAACAGTATAAGATTTTATTTCTATTACAATTTGCTATAAAGACAAGACACACTAGGTGGCACTTGTTAAAATACTATTACCATTTTATTAATTATATATATTATATATCAAAATGCAATTTTTTATATAACTCATATATTTATTTATTTTATCGGTAAATGACCAAAGCATTTTAATTATATTTTATTGATAGTAAAAAATATACATTTTGTTTTAGCTCTGTTCAAACAGGCACTGGTAGGAAAGAACAAAGAAAGAAAACATCCGGTCTAGCCGAGGACAAAGTCCAATATTTTATATATTTTAAAAAGGGGCATGCACCAGCTAGTTAAATTGCAACTCTGTAGACTTCAAACATAATACATAGTTCTGTCACTGTAATATTTTAGTATAGTGATAGATTACATTTGCAATTTTAGGAGAAATTCCAATATTTGAAGATGATCTGGTATAGGAACGCAATTTTTCTTCCAATAATGTATCACTAGTACACATATGCTTTGTTTCATCACAAACAAAGTCCACATAAAACAAGATACTACCTTCTATATAAACCTTAATCTATTGATAATGGGTTAGAAAGAAATATTAAGAAACATGGTTATTTATAAAAGAATCTAATAAACTAATTAGAAAACTAGAGGTGCTAAAGCAGGATTAGTAACCACAACAGTGAGAAAAGATAAGATAAATATCTAATACATAGCCAAGGAAAAGGGAACCAGTCCCATAATACCATTGATGGAGTAAATGGTTTCGATGGATGATGCAGATGCTCGTTCAATTTTTTGACTTCTGATTGGTGGTTTGGTTTGGGCTAGGCGGTTTGCGATTTTGAGTTTCCTAGATCGATATTGTATTGTGGTTCTATTCTCGTAATTTCTAAAAGCTAAGCATTCTTAGATAGTGAGAAGGTTGTCCATTAGGGATTACCCCCAGCATGATAGATCAAAGTGTTAGAGCCATCTACTCCTTTGTTGGCTAGGTTGTCCGTAGTGGAATTACCTTCTCTATTTATATGATTAATAGTGACATTTTCAAGTCTAGAGATGAGATCTAAACCTTGGTTAAGAAGGCTAGTCAACTTCCAATTAGGGGTGAATCGACTTCATAAGGCATTAATAATGATAGCCAAGTCACCTTCAATGGCGACATTTTGGAATTTTAGTTGGGAGCAAAGCCATAGGCCCTCAAGTAAAACTTTAAGTTCATCCATGTTGTTGGTTGTTGGTTCAATTTTCATTGATCTTTCTACTAGAATCCTTCCTTTACTATCTCTAATGCAACAACCAACTCCTATTGAGCCAGGGTTACCTCTCGAGGCTCCATCAAAATTAAGTTTAACCTATCCAGTATCTAGGGGGGACCGCACACAAATTTTCTATAATGACAAACTATAAATCCCTCCTATTCCATTAAATGGAGGGATCCTAAGCCCAATCCACTTATTTCAAATAGATCTATCCCAAAGGGCCATAACATCATTCGTATGAGTTAATTTACTATTTAAAGTCTCAATAATCAAAGTTTCAATTTTAAGGATAGCTTTCTCTGTTAGCATATCTATATTCTTAAAGATGCATTTGTTTCTTTCCTTTCACAATTCCCATATTATGATAGACGAAGCAATGATCCATAATCCTCTGAACAAATTCTTGTAATGGAATTTGGGCCATGACATGAAGTGTTTTAGGATAGATTCATGCAAAACCATGGATAAATTCATTTTCTTGTAAAACCAGGTCCATATCTTATGGGAAAAATTACAATGAAGGAGTAGGTGGTTGGGATCTTCTTCCACCTGTTTACACAACATAAATCTTGTTGGCCCTTCATAGCCCAGCTTTATAAATCCATTTGCAGCAAGGATCTTGTTTTGTATCACTAGCTAGGAAAAGGTTCTTGCTTTTGGAAGACATAATGAGTTCCAACAAAGGTCAATTGGAAGGGATTTGAGTGTGTTAGACCTAAGATTGGCTAAATACTTATAACCTTCTTTAGACTTGTATTCTCTTATTTGGGAGCTAGTCCAAACAAGTTTGTCCTTAGTAGAAGAGACTGTGAATGATCTTGCTGATAGTGAGGCTCTAAGGATGGATAGTTCACTATTTGGAATGTTGTATCTATCCAGGTTTTTCCATTTCAATCCTCTACTCTTGGATGGATCCTCTTCCCACTAATCGACTAAAAAGATCCCTAGTTTGTTTGAAAGAATTATTTGAGCTTGAGAAAAAATTCCTGTTTTATTTAGGGGTGGGAATTCTTCCTAGGAATCTGTCCAAAATCTAACACTTTTGCCATTTGCTACTTGCCAAGATACTCTGTTGAAAATGATGTGTCGGCATTTTAACATAAAATTCCAAACTATCAACCCTTGAGGGGGGACTTGGTTCTAAGCATACTAAGAGGGTCATCTGAATCTAAATATTTTTTAGAGAGGGCATGTACCCAAGACAATTTAGCATTGCGGATCATCCTCCATATCAGCTTTGCCCCTAAAGCCAAGGCTTGGAGTTTTATATTTTGGATTCCAAAGCCACCTTCCTCCCTGGCTTGACAAATTTTGTTCGAAGCCATAAGGTTAAATTTTCTCTTATTATCAGTGCCTTGCTAGAAAAAATCTGTAAAGGTTTTATTCGAGGCATTTTCTATATAGGCAGTAGGATTATATAGTGATAATTGGTAGATAGGTATACTAGATAGGGCTGATTTGAGCATTGTTGTTCTTCCTGCCAGGGATAGCCATGTTCCTTTCCAGGATTGAATTTTCTTTCTGATTTTGTTTACTAGGGGATCCCATAATCTGGCTTGCTTAGAAGATTCATTTAGTTGGAAACCTAGGTATTTACAAGGAAAGGATCTTATTGAAATGTTAAGAATGGATCTGATTTTATATTATAATGCTACCTCGATGTTGAAAAAGAAAATTTTGGATTTTGCCCTATTAATTTCTTGTCTTGAGGCCAGGGAATAATCAATAAGTGTTGACTTTGTAATTTAAGCTTCTATTTCTTTTGCTTCTCCATAGATAAGGGTATCATCTACAGATTATTGATGAGTTTCAGGTTTGATATTATTCACAATCTTAAGCCCTTTGAGGGAAGACTCCACTCTTTTTTGTGTGAGAGATCTACCTAGTGCCTCTGAAAGTAGGATAAAAAGAAACAGGGATATAGGATCACCTTGTCTAATGCCTCTTGAAGGAGAGAAGAATCCTTCAGGTGAGCAGTTAATAACGATTGAGAATTTAGGTGTAGAAATACAGTTATAAATTAAATTAATCCAAGCTTTTGTAAATCTAAAGGCTTGAAGGCTTTTACATAAAAATCTCCAATTGACTTTATCATAGGCCTTGTTGATATCAAGTTTGATAAGCATCCCCAGGTACTTGCTAAGCTTTAATGAGTGAATTGTTTCTTGAGCTATTACCATACCATCATAAATTGATCTACCTTTGATGAATCCAGATTGCTCCTTGCTTATGAGTCTAGGGAGGATAGTTTGGAGCCTTGAAGCTAATCTTTTAACAAACAACTTGTAGAGTGTATTGCAGAGGGCAATAAGTCAAAAATCCCCAAAATTGTTGCAATGATCTGATTTTGGGATGAGTACTAAGAAGGTGTTATTAATTTCTTTGA
This sequence comes from Cupressus sempervirens, assembly GCA_028749045.1. Taxonomy (NCBI): domain Eukaryota; kingdom Viridiplantae; phylum Streptophyta; class Pinopsida; order Cupressales; family Cupressaceae; genus Cupressus; species Cupressus sempervirens. Next base: position 742,668,162 of record CM053784.1, on the reverse strand, counting down.
GTAAATTACTAGAATTCCTCATACTTTCTAAAGCCTCAGTAATTTCCTCTCCTGTGAAATGCCAACATTTCTGATAAAAGAATGTCAGAAAACCATCAGGTCCTAGGGCATTGTCAGGGTTCATCTGAAAAAGGACTTTAGCTACTTCTTCCTTTGTAAATTTGTTCATTAGAAATTTGTTTTCCTCATCATTGATTATCTTGGGGAGAACTGCTAAAAAATTGGACTTATCCAAAATTGATGATTCATCACTAAGAATGGATTTAAAGTAATCCAGGGCTTCTTTCGATATTTCTTCTTTATTCTCTAAGCATTGTCCATCCTTTGAATTGATTTTAGTAATATAGTTAATTGATCTCTTAATTTTAGTACAATTGTGAAAGAATTTGGTGTTCTTATCCCCTTCTCTAAGCCAATCCTCTCTTGATTTTTTTTTCTAGTAAACTTCCTCCTTTGCTACGATATCTTCTAATTTTAATCTAAGGTTTTTTTCCTGGGTATAAGTTTCTTCATTCATCCCCTTTCTCATTACTATTTGGTTGACTCTATCTAAAGCTTCCTTAATACCCCTTTTGGTATCAAGGATATTTCCAAAATGGGTTTTGTTCCATTGAATCGAGTTTGCTTTAATTATTTTAAGTTTTTGGACAACTTTGAACATTTTTTAGCCTTCAATTTTGGCATTGTTCCACCAAAGTGCTAGTTGTTCCATAAGGTGGTTATCTTTGAACCACATTTTCTCTACTCTAAAAGGGACTCTTTTAGCTTTCGCTTCCCCTTCCATTTTTAAGAAAATGGGAAAGTGATATGATCTAGAATAAGGGATGGTCTTCGTAGTTAGTTTGGATATACTAGTGGGGAGATTACCACTGTAAAAAAATTGATCTAGTCGTTCAAAATTAGGTCACTTCCTTGTCTCTTATTGGACCAAGTGAATGCATTGTCTTTTGATGGGATTTCAGTTAGTGCATTAGATTGAATCCAGTGGTTCAAGTTAGTTATAGTCTATGATAATTTCCATAACCCTCATAATTTCTCTTTTAGGGATGTTATAGCATTAAAGTCTCCTCCTAAAATGGAGAAAGTCTTGTCTTGTTGAATATGCATGCTTATATCCTTGATTTTATTTTTATTTTTCTGAGTTTTCATTTGGTCTATAGAGATTGATAAGTCTAAAGGAGAGAGAGTTGTTCTAATCTACTACTTTCAAGCTAAGTCGATACTTTTCAACCCTTAAGGTTTCTACTTAGAAATGTCTTGGGTTCCAGATAATGATCAATCCACCAAAAGCCCCTTTGGAAGGGACTCCAATTAGTTTCCTCTAGCCCATTGTTGTTCTAAGCTTATCTAGTTCTAGGTTACCTAATTTAGTTTCTTGAATAAAAGAAAAATCTGGATGAAATTTATTAATACAATTTTTAAAAAGTTGTTGCTTGCTAGGGGCATTTAGGCCCCTAACATTCCAGGAAAGGATCTTCATACTTCTCTAGGAAGGATCTTCCCCTTCCTAGTGTTGAGAATGTCAGTTAGCTTTGTTTGCCTTTTTGTTGTGACAGCTTTGTTTCATAGTTCCTGTTGAGATTTCCTCCCTCTCTTTTTGTAATTCTGTGTGACTTGTGGGACTTCAAAGGCTGGTTCTAACTATTACATGCCCCCAATATCCAAATCCATCTCAAAAGCTTCAACATCTCTCTTAAGGTCTTCAAAAGCATAGTTCTCTCCCCCCTGTTCAAGAAGTTTTTTTAACCAACTCTTCTTTGTATTCATCTAAGCCTCATCCAATTCTTCACAGAATGCATCATTGAGGTCTGTTGTAAATTGATCTAGGTAGTCGATCTGATCTCTTTTCTCTTCTAATATCTCCTTAACCTATAGACTGCCCTTCTTTATCTATTCATACTTCTTTAGGTCATTAGTAATTTCCTGCTCAGTTATTTTTGGTCAGGTGTTTGCCAGAATTTCAACAGTCTTTTCCCTCTAGTGATTATTCTTGAATTGGTCTCAAATGTTCTTGTTTCTTCTTGGTCCTTAATCATACTGTCCTCAAGCCTTTCCACTGTCATTGATGGAGCTATTGTTGAAAAGAGGCACTCATTCTCCATTTCTTCAATGGTGGCTCCATTTGTTATTTACCCTTCCTGCTTGTCGACACTTGGCGTTTGAGTATTTCTCTTCTGACTCTTCTTTTTCTTGTTACATTTTCTTGGTTGACTACTTCTTTTGGGATCCTTATCACTCTTCTTGTCTGGAGTGCATTGTTGAGCTAATATTTAATTTGATCAATAGTATCATTTATTTTCAGTACAATCTCTGCCTCTAGAGATTTAATGTGTGCCAAGCTCTTTGTTATCTTAGATATCTCTGCTGATATATCATTCTTATCTACTCTCAGGAGTGAAACTTATTGCTCCAGATGCTTCATAAGTTTTGAATCTTCTTTGTGCCTCTCCCAAGCCATTTGGTTAACTTCATCTAGGTTCATAATCATTGGCTCCTTGTTTTCCTCTTTTTGATTGTTCTGCAGAATGGGTTCTATAACTTTTTCATATTCTAGTGCATCCTTGATAATGATTGAACTAAGAACTTTTGTAATTTCCTTTGTAGGGTTCTCTGTAGGTCTCCTATGGGGTGGAATATATGCTCCTTCTGTTGTCTCTGGATATTGTTTTGCCATATTTGTATCCAAATCATCTTCTTTGAAATCTGAGGTGTTGATTGCCTCTTTTTGTTTATCTTTGAGGATCTCAATGTTATCAATTGAACCTTTGTAGAGTGAGTAATTGATCCTATATATGGATATATTAGAAATGATTTTGAAAAATTTTTGGCCATAGAATTTTGGTTTTAGACACACCAATAGTTTAATTGAATTTGTATTAACATCATGGGCTTCATATCCCCATAAGTCACCAAGAGCTTCCCCAATTTTGATGAATAAATTTATATCAATAAGCTTTGCTGGGGTATTTTTGAATGTGATCTAGACTAGAAACTTGCAGGGGGTCAATGAATCTGCATTGCACTTTTGGGAACCACTTTATAAAATTCAAGCTACACCCTTTATGAAAACAGAGGGATTTTTTAGTAGAGACCTACTATATTTTGCATCCTTGCTCTCTAGATAAAGTAGATTATTTGAGAGAGGTTATACTTACTTGTTTGCTGAAGAGGGACTTTAGTTTCTTCAATAAATTCATGTTATCAAATTTAGGGCCTGTCCAAGAAGTGTAAACCCCTTTTTGCTCACAATAAGCTCACAACCGTTCACTTATCTTGTTGCTAAATATGACCGTTGGTGCTTTGACTGTGTCATTTTGTCTTTGAGAGCCCTGGTTACTTTAATTTTGTCTAGGAAAACTTCCAAATTGGAAACTAGGTTTTGATAATGCTTCTAAACTTGGATGTGGCACTTGGCAGGGAATTATGTTAATAGGGTTGGAAAGGATATATTGGGAAGATTTAGGGCACACATCCTTGCCTTTTTTTGACTGTGTTTGATGACATTGCATCTCTCCAAGGGTCTTGTCTTTATTTTAAAAATATTTTCCTTGAGGATTGAGACCTAGAGGTATGTTATTTGCATCATAAATTATATCAAGCTTTAGGTTGTTGGTAGCCTTACTAATTTTCGGTTGTTTTTTCGACGATAGAGAGATCCCCCTTGCATATTTATTTTGAGCATATCGTGTTTTGTTGAAGAAAATCTCCTGTCTGTGGATTATCTCCTCGGAGGTGCTTTCCATGGGCCTCGCTCTAGTTCTTTGTGGGGGTTTCTGCTCTTTCTTCCTTCTTGTTACAAGCTCTTAATTCTTGCCATCTTGTTTAAAACTTCCTATGTTTGTAATGTGCTGGGCAATTGCTGTTTCTTTCATTTCATGCGCCTGAAGGAATGATTCGAAATTGTTCTATGATTCACCTCCTTGTAACACTTCAAACTGATTTATGGTCTGCAAGGGAAGGAGACCTAATTGCTTGCCCTTGGTGGGGATGCTTGGCATTGATTGTTTGGCAAGAAATTTTGTCCGGGCCTTTAAATGTTCGATGTTTAAATTTTTTGGTCTTTTTCATTTTGTCTAATTTTTTGCGTTATTCGCATTTCCTTCCATTTTTCGCTTGCTATATAATTCATATATATATTTAAATAATATTTAACAATTAATAATAAATCTTTAACTTTATATTAAAAGTATTCAAACATAAGAATATACCTCCTAGTAAAAATCTTAAAATCTTAAAATTTAATTAAACTTTTAATTTCATATTAAAAAACTAAACATAATTTTATTATAAAAATAAAAATATAAAAAATTAAATATATATTTATATTTGAAAATATTCAAAACAATGAATATCAGTTTATCTTCCAAAATGAACTGTCAATACATTGATATAATAGAAACCTGACAAACCACTCTCCTAGTATATATTTAAAAACAACAATATATTTAATGTTTGGAAATATTCAAAACAATAAATATCATTTTATTCTATATAATGAACTGTCATATATATTGTTACGAAAACCCGACAATCCATATTTTAGCAAACATATATTTAAAAAATCATGGGTTACAACAGAAAATTCGACAAAGATGAGAGACCATTAAATTCCAAATCACACGCCAGAGTAGATCAATTTCCAATGGCGGATGAATCTGCTTGGAGAATTTGAAGTTTCTTGAGCTGTGTGGAAACAACAGAAAAAGCAAAGATGTGTGAAGAAGAAAGGGACGGAATAACTGCAAATTTGTCTAAGTTGGTAATGGAAAACCTTTGAAAAGGAAGGAGTAGAGGATTTCAATGCAGGTCCAAATCGATTCCACCATTGATCCACCGTAAATTTCTTGAGGAAGGAGTAGAGGAGAATTCAAGTGCAAATCGAGTCCACCTTTGATCCAGAATAAGATTCCCGAGAGGAAGGAGTAGAGGAGAATGCAAGTCCACCATTGATCCACAGTAAGATTCCCGAGGAAGCTTGCCAACAAGCCTTTTCCAACAAGACATGGACGTCATGTGCCGCGGCCCCACCAACTAAAAACACAGAACTTTATTTCGCATTCGTAATAAATTCTTAAAATTTCGCGCAGATCTTGGTTTCACGGAGAGCCGCAGTGTTTTGTTTTTGTTTTACACCCTGCTGGCTCGGTCATCGATGAAATACTCAATACGGATTAGGGCGTGTAGTACATACGTATGGTGAGGGCTTGCTTTTAACCAGAGCTGTTTGGTTTTAACTCAACGGGGTAACAAAAATAGCACTTTCGCCAACTCGACTTTGACGCTGGGGTTGACCTGCGGACGTGGCGGACAAATTGTTTACTATTTCCATCTCTGCAATCACCGGGAGACATTCTCGTATAATGACCCAGGCAGTTAAGCAGGTACTTGTATTTAAGAACACCCAAAGAAAAAATCATTTTTCGTTTTTATATTTTTATCAGTTTGGATGAGTAGTAACTTGCTGCGCACCCAAGCTGTTGGAAACCCTACCTGTAAGAGTTTGGCAGTAAAAATCTTGCTCTGCACGTCCAACCCGATCTAAGGATCCAGAGGGGTGTAATGCATTTGCTGGATACGTAGTTGTAATGGTGGTGTGTTTGCGGGATGGGGGGATTCAAACCGGAGACGTGTTTGAGGGCGGGGTTTTTGAAGAAGCGGAGGATTTGAATGTGGATGATTACGTGTGCTTGTAGGCGGAGGGAGATACAATGTCTGCGCCGGTTACGCCTTATGACCGTCCGCGCAACAGGGTTTCGAATACGGTAAGGATAAAATAAATTTAATCGAGGTATTTGATTTTTGAATTTTTTTCCTGGCTTGTTACATTCATGGATAAATTTTTGGCGTGATAGTTTTTAGTAATGGATGTAGTGAAATGTAGTAGCTGATTAATTGGCGATTTGGCTATGTTAGTAAATTTGGGTGTGGTTTCGGGATGTTTTCTTTTTGCTTTTTGTTAAATTGTATGCATTTTGAATTTGGGCACGATGAAATGTAGTAGTCTATCAATTGGAGATTTGGTCAAATTAGATAATGTGGACGCTTCAGAAGATTGTTTTTCTTTTTATGATGTTTGTTTATTTAACTTTTAAAACCGTATGCATTTCGAATTTATGGGCAACGAACCATTCTAGTCTATCGAATAGCTGGTTAAATTAATAACTTCGACTAGGTTTTAGAGACCTCTTTATTTTTAGTTGTTTGATTATTTACTGAATACCTTACAAATCCGGAACACTGAAATGCTGTAATTCATCATTTGGAGATTTTTCTACATTACCTAGATTAATTGGGTTTCGGAGTCTGTGCCTCTAAATTTGTTTGTTTGTCTGTTTATATATTTTATTGCAGGCAATGCGAATTGTAGGCCAATGAAACGAGCTGTTTAATAATTGAGGCTTGTTGAAATTAGTGAAGTTAGATGGGGCTTTAGAGTTACTAAACGTTTTTCGTTTGTTTGATTGTTAATTGATTTATGAATCGTATGCACTGTGATTTCAAGGACGTGAAATGTATTAGTTTACCAGTTGGTGATTTGGTCGAATTGATTTATTTTTCCTTTTTTTAAGCAGTTTACTGTATGCATTGTAAATTTACGATGCTGCAATTTAGTAATTTAACAATAGATGATTTTGTTAAATTAATTATTGTAGGAGGGGTTTTTATATGTTCTGAAATTTTTGCATAATATAAATTTTATTGCTGTTTTTATCTGTGCATTGTGGGGACGGGGATATCGTAACATAGTAAAATGTGAATTGTGTTTAGTGAATTCTGATGGGATTTTGGAGAGTTCTTTATTTTTTTCGTTTGATAATCTTTTTTTTTAATGTATGCACTGCAAATTCGAGGATGCTTTTGTAGTAGTTAATCAATTGGTGATTTGGTTGAATCTAGATAGAGTTTCAGAGCTCTTAAATGTCTTGGTTTGAATTTCTGAAGTATTTTTGACTCTGCACTGTGCAATTTTGGGGATATTGAAATGTAGATGATAATAAATTGATAATCTATTTAATAAAATGCATTTAGACACATTTTAAAAGGGCTCTAAATTTTTTAATATTTTTTTTCTAGTTTATTATTTTAGTGTGTTCATTGCGTCATTTGCGGACTCTCAAAGCTACTAAGTTTCCAGTTGGTGATTTGGTTAAATTATTGAATTTCAAACCATGTTGTGGGCTTTGTTTGTTTGTAAAATTTGAGCATGTGAACATTTTATTGCTGTTACAATGTGTGCATTTTGATTTGATGAATCAAATTACACGCCTTTAAAAAAGTATTGAATTCGAGTTTATTAAAAATAGTTTTTTGTATCTTTACAGATGCTTTTTTTTCATATTCCATCTGTATCCTATATATATATGGAGAGAAATTTAGATGCTAGTTTTTTTTAACAGATTGTCTTTACTGCAAGATGAGTTATTGCTACTCATCTGATGCTTTTCTTCAACTATTAGGCTGTGAATAGGGATAAATTTCACAAGATAAAATGCAGTATTTTTGTATTGAGCTTCTGTAAGTTGAATATAAGAAAGCTCAGACTGTATTGGGTAATCTTGCTACTGTGTTGCATTGAAAATTGAAAGCTTTTGCCTTTAACTGAATAAAATTATATGTATGCAACCGTTTTCCTGTGCTCAATGGTTTCATTTGACAAGATCAACTGTGTTCTTTTGTCAAATAATTCAGCAACTAAAACTGGGCTGTAGTGTCAGATGTGTGGATCAATGTGTTAATGCTATTGTAGATGGTGAAAATGGTTGGATATCTTTTTGAATAAATATTTTTGCAATAAGCTGAAGTCTGTATTATATGGATTTTTGACTTATGTTTAATTCTTTTTCCCTGAATAGGTGGCAATGATTTAGTTGAATCTGAGTTATTTAAGCATTATGTTGTCTTGAATGCAGGTTTATAAGAGTGGACCACTTTTTATATCATCCAAAGGTATGCTGTCACTTCCATAGTTGTGTTAACATCCCTATATTATTTTTAGCAAAATGCTTCAATAGCTCGGAAACAAATAAAAATAAATTTAATACAACTGGGTTTCATTGGAGAAGACTTCTTATAGAGGAGCTAACCTAAATATTTTTTACATGAAAAGCTCTGTTGTCAATTCCACAGTTCAGTTTTGGTTTCTCAGTTCCTTAAATTTTTTTAGTAACTGGGAAACAAACAAAAATAAATGTAGCATCGATCACTTTCAATTTGGAACTACTGCTTATATAGGAGCTAAGCTAAATATATTTTTCCATACAGATCACCTGAAACTAGTAGAATAAAGAGCTGTTATTTTTTTATTGAATAGTTTCTCCTCTTTTTCAGATATTTATGATTGACGCATCATGCCTAAGAGTAACAAGAGGCTGGAGTGAAGCCATATTGTTTAACTTGAATTTCTTCAGCAATCTTAAAGCTAAAGATAAAATTTGAAATTTCCCTATGTAAAGGATGGTGTGCATCAATATTTCTCTCCAAAGAAATATGTTTCATTGGAATGATACACATACATGTAATAAGCTTGACAACATAGTTTAAAGACATGATATTTCTGGGGTACATTAGTGTAATAGTAGAGACCTTCAACTTTTCTTTCCCAATTTGAATACAGTTTACATGATTACCGGCAATAAATAAATCATCCACATAAAGAACAAGATAGAAACAATGCCATCAACCTTTAAAACAAAAATAGTTTGCATCAACAATTTCAAAATGCTTGAAATACAACTTCAATAGATGCTTGATGATTTTCTTTTCCGTACCAGGCTTGTTTTAAACTATATAATGATTTTACAAGCTTGCTACTTGGTATTCTTTACTATTGACTGCATAGCTTTCCAGCTGTTTCATACACATCAATTCTTTCCCTTGAGATCACCATTCAAAATAGATGCTTGATAATTTTCCATACCAGGCTTGTTTTAAACTATATAATGATTTTACAAGCTTGCTACTTGGTATTCTTTACTATTGACTGCATAGCTTTCCAGCTGTTTCATACACATTAATTCTTTCCCTTGAGATTACCATTCAATAATGTAGTTTTGACATCCATTTGACAAACTTTCCACCCATTTTGTGTTGCAAGGGCTAACAAAGCACAAATGCTAGTCCATTTCACTGTAGGTGCAAAAGTTCACCTAGTATATGCCCTCTTTTTGAGCCTAAGTTTTGTAACAATTAGGGCTTTATGTTTGCCAAGTGAACCGTTTGTTTTATATCTGTCTCTAAAGATCCACTTGCAACCAACAGGTTTACAACCAAGTGGCGGCTCAACCAATTTCCATGTGCCATTTTTCAAAAGCGCAATAACTCATTTTGCATATCTTGCCTCCATGCTGCAATATCCTTAGGCTTCCTTATAGGAAGCTGGTTTGTAGGCCAAAATGGTAATGAGCTCATCAATAGACTTAAAGTTACCTTCAATATTGAGTTGAGCTTGTTGCCTTGCTTTGTAAGAACTTCTTGTTCCTGTTTTACCTATTTCATCGGGTCTTAAATCTTTCAAAATTTGCTGGACTTGTTTGGCTTACTAGCGGAAAGACTCTGGTTGGACCAAAGGTGCTTCCATTTTTTGACTAGAAGCTTCATTATTGGCTAATTGTTATGAAATTTCAGACTTATCAAAAGTGCAAAGATCATTATGAGAGGGGGCTTCTTCTTACAAATCTAGAGTTGGAGCATCTTGAGTTGGGACAGCTTGGAATATAGATTGAACATGGAAATCCATTAAAGGAGATTTAAATGAGTTGGCTTTTCTCCAAAGTGAAAAAGCTCTTAAGGATTTTTCAGCCAACAAGAAAAATTGGCAAATCTATCAAGTTGTTTTAATTGACAGTCAACATTTGCTTCATTTTTGTAAGACTCAATAAATACATCACTTGCAATAAAGCATTTCATTGAAAGTTTATCACACAACCTATTGGCTTTTGAAGATTCAGAATATCCAAGGAAAATGCACTTATGACTTTGATGATGCAACTTTTATTTTTTCCTTGGAAATCAAAGCATAACAAGAGGAGCCAAATATCTGAAGATGGCAAATAGCTGAAGGATAACCAAACCAAATTTCATATGGAGTGGCTTGGTGAAGAGCATGTGATGGGGATCTATTGCAAAAATTAACTGTCGTTCTGGCTGCTTCTGCCTAAAAATGTAACTTGATGCCTTCGAAATATTACATTGCTCAAGCCATAGTCATGATATTTTTCTTTATTCTTTTTACACCACCGTTTTGTTGAGGAGTACTTGGAATAGTGAGCTTTTTCTAGAATTCCATTTTGGTGAGGAAAGTGCTAAAAATCAGAGAAGTTATTCTCCAATTTTGTCTCTTTGAAGAGTACCAATTTGAGATTGTGGTTGATTTTCAATTATAACATGAAACATTTTAAAAGTTTTGAAAGCTTCCAATTTTTTGTGCAAAATATAAATCGAAATCATGCTGCTGTAATTATCAATGAACAAAATGAAATGCTTATATCCTCCAGCAGAAGTCACTGGTATAGGCCCACATAAATCAAAACGAATAGGCTGCAATTTTCTGCGTGTTCACCAATGATGGAAAGAACGCTCTGCTGTTTTGCTAGAGTACAAGCTTCACACTTTGAAAGTTTATTAGGCAAAATGGAAAAACCTGCAACATCATTTTTTTGCATGATATGAATGCATATCATAATTAATATGCCCAAATCTTGCATGCCATAAAAGACTAGGAGATAAATTATGAAGTTTTGTACAATATGCAAAACTTCTAGAAAGGGTTGAAGTGCCATAAAGTTTTAATAATTTGTCATGTTCAGAACCAATTAATGCAACTTGATTATAATTTTTTCCCTAACAACTTGTCAATCTTCAAACAAAATATAGCGGCCTTGTTGTCAAACTAATGCTAATGACAACAAACTATGTTGCAATTGAGGAAAGTATAATACATCTTGAAGTAAAATATGTAGAAGACTATTCAATTTTAGTTGAATGGTTCCTTTTCCAGCAGGCTTGAGGTTTGATTTATCTGCCAAATAAATTGTACAACAAACCTTCATAAAGTGCTTCAAAATAATGCTGAAATGTCATATGTTGTGTTGCTCCAGAATTTAAGACCCAAGCATCATACGATGAAGAAATAAATGAATTATAATAGGCAAAATAGGAAACAAAAGTACTTATTCATCATTATCACTTCCACAAGCAAATTGGGCTGGTCCTCAAAATTTATCCTCAGAATGAAGAATTTTTTTCTATGTTATACCATAAGAATTTGTGTTCATGTTAAGATACAAATGTTGCCTATCATTTTAATTGTCAAATTTGGGGTGGTTTTCACCATGTGCATCTCCTCTCCCTCTGTTTGTCCATTGGTCTCTAACTTTTCCTTGTCACTATGACCACCTCTAGAAGAGCTCTTATTTGGAGGTGCCTTTTTGACGAGTAAGACAAACGTTTTACCAATAATCAAATTTTCTTCCACAAGCTTTTTCAGGTTCTGCTAACTTTTCAACCAATCAATAAAAAATGATGGTCTTGAATTGATTGCTTGGAGAGGCTCTAAATAAGTGGAATGTGTTGGAATGAGTACCCTTATGAGGGCTGTGAGATATATATACCAACTTTCCTGTCGGCAGCATCAACATCTTGATTTAAGGCTCTAATTTCAGAAGCCAAACTCATCAATTCTCCATTCTTCAAATAGAGAATAAATAACTTCAACTGTAACTGAACGAATTCTAGTTCAGAGTGATAATCATACAGATCTCTCACATTATGAAGGCCTTACCAAGCAAATTTGCATCCCTGTGTGTGTCTTAACACATCATCATTGACAGACAGCTCTTATCCAGGCAGAGGATTTTTTGAATTTTGTATTGCCATATTTCTTTCTCATTAACAGCAGTTGGTGCTGTAGGTTGGATAATCTCCATGACAAATATCACACCATAGGTCATTGAAAATGAGTGTACTTTCTATTTTCTGTGCCATTCTGTTCAAGTAAATTTTTGAGTTAATGTTTCGCCAGAAACTGCGTTGTCAATTATAAAAACTGTACACAGTTTGCAGATTCAAAATTACTGCTCAATCTCTCTTATTTAAATTTATAATAAAAAAGCAAGATGAATTGTTTTTATGACAAAATTAAATTGATATCCCCTGAATCATTTTTTGCCTTGTCTTCCTAACATGTCTCAGACTGCTTTTGTGAAGGGATCCAACATCTTCAGAAGCTTCATAGAATTGAACCTGTGCTCTAATAACATAGAATTGAACCTGTGCTCTAATAACACTGCCAGGCCAGGATCATTGATTGAATAGAAAATGGCAAAAGCAAACTGTGTATTGCATTATTTGATTACACAAAAGAAGAATATTTGTATTATTTGCTTTCAGAGGGACTCATCCCAGATTCACATGTTATAATATATTGGCTACTCATCCTCTGATGCTCGTGGTGATATGAATCAGACTGCTACCATGTGTGATATATAGGTTTCATTATAAATAAGTGTTGGCTGTGTCCTGACAGCCAGATGGCATACAAGATCTGTATATTTATCTTAAGTTGATTGCAATAAGTCTGTTATTACTTGTTTGAGGGGAACTTTGGAGTTGGGTACTGCTTACTCTCTACTTTCTACAGATGGAAGTTCCTTATGCAAGTTGGTTTAGATAAGGAAGATAATTCTTGGTGTCAACTTTACTCAGCTAGCACAGAGCAAGGAACATAAAGTTTGGTCCAACGAGACGGTGGCACCTTGATCTGATGTTGGCACTTCTACTGACAGTGTTGGCTGATGGGGGTTGTTAACATATTAATCGTTATCGTGGCCTCCTTTTATTTGAGAATGCCTCCTACTTTATGTTTTGGCCAGGCAAATGCTTGTCTTCTTTTTGGCCCTTCTGAATAAAATGGAACAATTGTTTTCTGGAACTCCATTTGAGTTCTCACATAAGAATGTTACTGAATTTTAAAAGTAGAAAGGTGTCTCCTGTCGCTAATCAATTATACCTGTTAACAAGTGCTTTCAGTCAGGAAATGTCTTATGATTGGAATCTTGCACGTGTATTCATTGTAGGAACTTTGCATTTTACAATGCAATTGTATTGCTTTGATTTGTTTTTGAAATTTCATTTGAATTTCGTTTGTTTTGATGTAATAAGTATAAATGTTGCTTTTACCAAGGCTCCTTGATCACAATCTGATATCTGTTATTTGTCAAGAATGTGATTGATAGGAACATTAACCAAGTTAACTTTTATATATGCAGGATTAGGCTGGAAATCGTGGAAAAAGCGGTGGTTTATTCTTACACGAACGTCTTTGGTCTTTTTTAAGAATGACCCCGTAAGTTGAAAGGAAAGGTTTTTAGTTGAATTGTTAAGGAATACTTTTGTTCACTGTTTTATAATTTCTAAAGTCAAAACGAATATTTCGTCTATTCTTTAATAGATGATTTATATAGGGTGACTGCCATCTAGAAACAATCTTTTTGTCATGTTTAGAAGTCCTTATTATGGTTAGAGAGGGAAAATAAACATGTAGATCTTTTTAATGTGTGAAGTAAAAGTCAAATTCAATGAGAGGAGGATTCTTATGCTGTCTTGGAAGGCCTGGATACAGTGTAAGATGTGTTTTTCAGTTTATCAATGAGATCATCTGTCATTAAATATTCAGGTTACCAAATCAGACTGTCACCTGCTTTTTATTAATGGTCACAACTTTGTTTGAGTCTTTATTAGATTGATATCATTGCTCATTAAATCTAACCATTTTTCTAACCAACCAGATGAGGATGACTTTAGTAGGAATGTCTCATTCTGCAAAACCATGAAATCTATTTTGTGGTGCATTCTATATCAGCACAAGATCAAGTGAAATATAACACCTTTGGTTATCATGAGAGGCAGTGGCCTGACAAGATAGCAAATATATAATTTTTTGTTTTTTCTGTAGGGTAAGTTGCTTTCATGTGCAGCATGAACAGCCAACGCCTTCAGGCGAGCTATGGCTAATAAGTCAAAATGTTGAAACTCATGAAAGGATTTCTACTAGAACTTAAGCAATCTGATTTTTGTTAGTTGACACTTCCAGAAAATTTTCTAGCAGTCACAGAGAAATGTAATCAGAATTAGAAGTCTTTTGATGCCTCTACATTAAACTGCCACTGGAAACCAGTCTGTTTCCCATTGCTTCTGGCAAGTTGCAATCAATCCACAAATAAATTTATGGATAGTAATCTTAGATAAGATGGAAGGGACATCTAAGGGAATCTAACCACTGCAGAAGACCTTACGAGCTAGAAGTAAGTAATCCCAATGGGAAGACAATGGAGCACAATTTTCTGAGATATACAGGGCAACATTTACTTGCATTTTGCAGAGCTACTTAAAATGACTTACAGATGAAATTCCCAAATGAGATGTGCTGAACCCTTATTAGGATGGGTAACAATGTAAGAATTAGTGTCTCTGGCAAGCAGCAGCAAGTATATTTAAGAAATGTGCATGTGGGTCCATGTGGTATGTGGAGACAATGAAAGAGCTTTTGCTTAGTTGATCTGGCATTCAATGTTCGCTGTATAATTAATATGACTCACACCTAGCTTGTTCAAATCTTTAAGATTTTAACTTCTAGGCTTTATTCTCTTGGTACTATGATACTCAAATGTCAGTTCAATGACTCTTAAAGTACTTCATTTAATGTTATAAATGTTGGTCATCAAAGTCCTAATTGCTGGTATGATTAGGCAGGTTCGTGGTGTTGTCCCCTCCTTTTGTAGAGAGTATTATGTCATCTGTGAGATTGGAATTGGGATTTCCTTATGTCTAGACAATGCAACCTCTTGGATGCTCTTCATAAATCAGTATTTTGTATTTTAATTTGTTGGTGATTCGCCTAACAAGAAAGCCTAGTTGCCCGGCATTGAACTTGAAGCCCAGGTCCATTTTTTGAATATTCTGTATGATGGTCTGGAATGGTTTGTCTTAAATTTTTTTAAAGGATTCCATAAAGCCTATTCAAATTTTAATTGACAAAGTAGTGGGCAACTAATCACTTGTCTTTCCCATCGAAGATTTTTTTTGATAAGGTTGGCTATGAACTTCTCTCTTATAGTATCTCACCTAAAAGTATTAACACCTAAAAGTAGTACAGTGTTTGGAAAATATTCGCAAGTATGCTTATGGCAATGCATCTGGAACCAGTAAATTGGGCATCTTTAAAAGGGTGACTTCTGTGAGAGCAAATCTCTATTGTAAAGACTCCAAAAGGAGAGATTTATGAGGTCTAGCCAATGTGGGATAAATCTACCCACTTGATGCAAACAAGTTGCATTTTTGTAACTTCATGTGATGTCTCTGTCATGATCTGCACCGCACCTATGCTCTTGCACAGGGTTTCCGGTTTTCCTTTCTAATGGTCATTGTAGTGTTTCTAATATGTGTCATTATCGTCTTGACATGTTTAGAGTTTATTTAACCTGGGTTCATCCTGCATGTGAGATAGATTCATTTACCATTATGCTTCTGATTTCAGTTCCATGAGTTCCCTCCAGTTAGAACTTCTCATTGCCTTCTCATGTTATTTTTACATGTACCTTAAAATTTTATTGACATATTTTGTATGTTTGTGGACATTAATAGACTCTCTGTTTCTGTCGTATGAGGTTTTGGGGCTGTCTAGACGTGTGCCTGGGATATGGGCATTTGTTAAATATTAGGGGGTTTCAAGGGAACGTGTTAAAATTACATTTTTTATTGTTGTTGCAGTAGTGACTGAACATAAAGGAATAATTAATTGATCATGGAAGAATAATAGTACCCTGTAGCATCATACAATGTAATAGTAAATACATAACATTTTTTTGTCAAAAAATTAATTATTTGACATAACTGATTTTCCAAAAAAAGAATAGAAGTGAGGACTAATATCATTCAACAATGGGAAGTATTAGAAGCTCGTGTCACTTAATATCAGTCAATCAATTCTATGTTAGTTTTAATCAATACCCTTCTCCACACCCCATTTTTAAATGTGAATTTAAAATTAATTTTCTTTCATTCCATTTTTTAATTGGGTTTTAGGACTTTTTAATTGGCACAATTTATATTTTCCTTCTATGAATTGTGTAATGGTTATTAACTTATTTGATATGTTCTACTTGTGTTTAGAAGAATGCTGCACACAAAACTGGAATATTATATATCTTTTTTCTTGGTATCTCTAACTATTGTTGTCTATTAGTGTCAAACACTTAGTCATTTACAAGGCAAAGTCAAACGGTCATCATTGCGACCGAGCTATATAGGCTGAGTCATATACATAAGTATGTACGTGCCGAGCTCTATAGGAGCCGAGTAAGTGTATGGTCACTGAGTATTTTCTATACAAGCCGAGCTTAACATCGACCGAGCATTTCAAAGCATACAAGTGTCGAGTTACATAGTATGTGCCAAGCACAATACAAACCGAGTAACAGTAATGTTGAGTATCATAAAACAATAAAGACCGAGCAATGCAAAGTTTACATAAAAGTCAAGAATGATATAGATTTTGAGCTAAATCGTTTTCGAGCCGACATGGAAGGAACATTTAATATGTACAGAAGTTGTTAAAGAGTGTTTTACGCGTTAATAACGTAGATCACAGATCCCTATGTTTTGTGATCAATGATTCATATGAAGAGGTTAATTATGGAAGCATCTAGAAAACTCTTTATGAAATTCTTTAAATATAGATCTTAACCTAGTTCGTGTGTGTGATGTGGCGATGAGATGAAAAGAGAAGAGTGTGCATGCGAACAAGAAGAAATATGCAAATGATGGAGTGAAAGATCGAGATCTAATCAAAAGTCAGTGAAAGTGTTCCGATTATCTCTTAACAGAGCAAGTGACCTATTTAGAGCGATGAAGGGGAAAGAAAAGTATCATCAAATCAGAGGAGAGGATCAGTTAGCAAGTAGAAGACTTGAAATCAGCTTACAGAGCATACTGAGAGTCAGGTACTGAATCAGTTTTAACCAACTTGAATCAGGGTAAATCTCTTAATGGAGTGGTCAAAACAGATCTTTGTAAATCTCCTAATAGAGTCCTTACTTTATTGTAAGTGTTAAATCCTCTGACAAGGTGAGACCTAGCAGTCTCAAACGCTTTTAACAATGCAGTTCCCTCACAACGTAGATCATATATTGTGATCAAATATTGTAACCCTAGTTGGTTAACTTTATTACTACAATAGTTACAATTTGTGGTGTCATCCCCAACCCAGTTTTACCTTCACCTTGGAGGGTTTTTGGGTAACAAATATTGTGTTATATGTTTATTTTCATGCATGTGATAGATTAGATTTACATGTTACAACAAGTTTATTATTACAAGTTTTACATGCACAAGTTAACTGAGGAATGTGAATGAATTGGTGAAAAGTGCTTAAATTTCTGATTCACCACCCCTCCCTCTCAGTATCTTGTTATCATGTATATACTTCCATCAATCAACAATTGGTATCAGAGCATTGATTCTCTTAGAGAAGCTTATTCTCTTGGAGATTAGATCTTGGAGATGGAAGCTTTTAAACTGGACAAGGTTATTGACAATCAAGTGATTGACATCCAACTCATACTGCAGAAACTTGAGAAAGCAAGACAAGATTTGAAGAAATCCTTAAAAAGAAGAAAGGAATTGGCTATCGTGGATAAATAATTTTCCTATGAAGAAGTTGATAATGAAGGACTATTTGAATCAATCAATCCAAATGACAAGGTATCCGCAGATCTACTTGAAAAGAACAAACTCTCGAATGAAGAAATAAGAGGATTGAAAGAGAACATGAAATCTAATTAGTAAGATTATGTGAAGTGACTGAACAAAAAAAGAAAGTTGAAGAAGACAGGACCATGGCTGAAGAAGACAAAAGGGTAATGGCTACCAGATTTGAAGAAAGGATATCAGATGTGTGGAAGCTCACAAACACTCAACTGGACATGATGAATCAAGTGATGCTTGCAAATTAGGAATTAGATCATAAGGATGTGGAAATTGCAAATCTCAAATCACAGAAGGACATACTGAAGAATGAATTGAAAACTGAGAAAGAATCTATGGAGAGATTCAACAAACCAAAAGAAGCAATGAAATACAATGAAGAACCCATGAAGTCATCTAGTGAAGAATGAATTGAAAATTGAGAAGGAATCTATAGAGAGATTCAACAAACCAAAAGAAGCAATGAAGTACTTTGAAGAACTCATGAAGTCATCTAGTAGCATTGATGGATCAGGACATTCATACATTGAGCAAAGAGAATCATCCAGGAATGGAAAGCTAAGGAATGCAAAGTCAAAGGACAAACCAACATGCTTTCACTATTGAAAACTTGTTTATACTACAAACATTTGTCAAAGCAAACATGGTATGCAAAATCCTGAACCTAAGTTTACTGGTTATTGTTTTTACCGCAAGAAACAAGAACACCAAATACATGAATGTAGGTCAAGAATGAGGAATGCATCTACTACACCTAGATTTGAAGGATATTGCTATAATTGTCAAAGGTATGGGTATAGAGCATATGAATGCAGAGCTTAGAGAAAACCTTATTGGACAAAGCAAAGGCAAAATTATGCACGTAACAATGAATGTTCCAAATGTCACAAGTTTGGACATATAAGCAAGAATTACAGGATTCAAGTGCATTCAACAGATCAAGCAAAAGACAAAGGTAAAGACAAAGTAGACATTGGGCAAATAAAGGAGATGAATAAAAAATGGAAGAAGAAAGTAGCAGATTGAAATATTGGAGTGAATTGAGAAAAGGTCACCTAATCCAATAGAGAAGGTGATCATGTTATTTCAAACAAAGCAAGAAAGGTATGTATGGAACTATATATTTAATCGATATATGATACATTAGTTCCTTACATAAAATGTGCCAAAGTTCATATTTGCATATATAAAGATGCATAAGAACAGGATGCCGAACCCCAATTTATGTTGACCAAGCAATTCAGAAGTGAAATGGTAGAGACTAAGACCAAATGAAATGGTAGAGACCGAGTGATATGGAAGAGACTGAGCTGTAAAGTAAAGACCTAATTCAAAAACACCAAAGTCGACCAAGACAGCTGGCTTCCACCTACCTAAGGACACAACATTAATGGAGACCCTAAATCGATCAAAAGAAGGTATATATTGAATTTTGAAGACATTATCTTATATCTTGCATACAAATTTCAAGAGTACAAAGAAATTTGGTGATTTGAGCAACTATCAAAAGATTTCAAGAGCGATTTGGATGTGAAGCTTGAATGAGTGGAGATCTGAATTGTGCTGAGTAATCCAAAAGATAAAGAAGAAACTTCAAACCCTAATAAAGAACATGGCAGCTTCATCTGCCGTTGGAATGAGCCAAGTGGTTGGTAAAATTCAACTGGTGAAGAGTGACACTTGTCCTCCACCAAAGTTTCGTGCTATTCCAGAAATTGCAATAAAAAGAGATTCAATTGGTGTGCAATCCTCGATACCGCCCAAAGTTATTATGATCAATGATGTAAGGAGCCGTTATGTGTAGATTGGAGAAGGAGACTATGAGATCAGAGAAGCATATGAGAAGTTATGTAATGAAGGAATCTTGAAGGATGAATTTAAATTTGTTGAAAGGAAAGGGTTTAACTCGTGCCTAGAGTTTCCAAGAAATTTCAAGATTGAATGGATTAAATTTTTTTTGAGCAGAATCCATGATATGAAGTACTGGTTACAGAGTGGACCCATGGAGATCACAAAGAAATTGATTCACAGAGTTACAGGCTATCCCACCCTAGATAAGAAGAAAACTATGCGATGCTTGAGTTGAGAGGAAATTGAGGCAAACGCAGGTGCCGAGTGGAATGGACGAGGTCTATTCATTACAAACATTTCTGATCCACCAATCGAATTTGCTAAGGGTTACTGCTCACAAATTTTACCAGTGATCCAGATTGAACAGTGTGCTGTGTGTGGCAGTGGATCAAGCATGGAAAATAGTGATGAAAATCATGAATATGATCTTGCCAAGTTGCAAAGACTGCACTAGCAAAGAATCTGTCATCTATTAGAAAAGCAAAGAATTCAATGTGTAAGTTTGGATCCCTCATTGTATGTATTTTCTTTTATATCAAAAAATATATTCTTGGTGTTGGTGATGTTGGTTGGGAACAAAACAAACTAGTGACTAGACAGATAAGCGGATACATTACTCAATTAGGAGCAAATTTTGAGAATGTCATGGATGCTTACTTTGAGGAATTCAAGCAAAGAATGAAGATGAGGATGAGGATACTTGAAGAATTGGTCACAAGGTATTACAATGACATGTTTTCTTATAGATTCAAACAATACAATTGTGTAGGCAGTAAAGCTGAGGAAGGCTTGGTTACAAAGTTTTGATTATGAAATCGATAGTGGTTTAGCAAGTGCAAACATTGTTGCACTATTGAAAGAAGAAATAAACACTGAGGCTGAACTTTTGGAAGATATGAGGAAGCTAAGGCTAGAATAACTGTAAGTATCAAGATTTCTTCTAAGGAGAAGAAAAGGAAAAGAATGATTGAAGACCTAGAAGCAAATTTGGGCACGCTAGGCAAGGGAAAGGAAGCATTGCAGATAACACAAGGTCTTGGAGGATGAAGAAAAAGGCAGTGGTGATGAGAGGAGGAAGAAGAAGAAGGTGACAAGGGTAAAGCCAGAGTTGTTGTCACTCCACTGAGTAAGAAGGCTCAAGGAACTAAGAAGAAGCCAGTAGTGACACCCCTCTGCCCACCACCATCTAAGCCAAGAACTAGGGCAACTGGTAGTGCCGAGCAGATTGCAAAACAAAGAGTAGTGGAGACTACAGAGCCTAGTGCCCCTAAACCTAAGAGAAGGAGATTGGTTAGAGGACCACCTATAAGGGAAACCAAGTCCATAGAAGAGGTATGTGCAGATCTTAGAAGATCTATAGGATTATCTAGCTTTAGATTTGTAAAATATGATACACTGGATCATACTGACAGAACCAAAGTTGAGGAGGCTATGATAGACATGATTGCAAATCAGAATCTAGCTCCTAGTGAAATTGAGAAAAAGATATCTAAGGACTTATATGCGAGACTAGAAAGAAGATGGCAACAGGTAGAGGAAGAAGAGAAAAAGCTAAGAACTAAAACTTCAGTCAGAGTTATGCCATCTGTCCCAGGATCAACAGGAAACATTTTTGGCAAAGCACAAGAGCAGATTTGTTCCTAAGTATAGAATGTTTTTGATTTTATAGAATCAAATTGAAGCTGTAGCACAACAGGATGAATTGCTTTGGAAAAGCATTTTGGGCTATCAACCAAGGAAGTAGAGACAATGAAAGGAATTGAAATTGTGACCATTGAAGATGACCACAATAGTGGAGAAAGTTCAGGTGTGCCAAGTCTTCAAGGTAGCATGTCACCAATGTATGCTGACATCCTTGACACTTCGGAGGTCGAGCAATCAAGGCTCACAGGTATAGAGGCATAAACTGAGGTGAAAGATACAATTATAGTTAGTCAGATGGTTTCAAGACCTCATATTGAGGAAAAAGTTGAGCTGAATCAAGTGCGACCATTGTTGTCTCGAGCACCGATGTACAAACACGACCGAGTGGTGAAGCTCCCTCACAAACTCCCAAAGCAGTGCCGAGCAACAACACTCCTTTGCCAAGTAAAAGAGGAAAGGCAATAAAGGACACTTCACTAGATATTGGAGTTAGTCTGGATGAAATAATTGAGATGCCATGATTGGATTTGGCAAATATCACCTTGGAACAAACAATTTTGTTACAAGAGATTTTGGCGAAAAAGAAATTGCATTAAGAGTTAAGGAGAGAGCATAAACAAAAGTAGATACTTTATGATGTGAAAAACATTTTTGTTGATGCTTTTGATATTCAAAATTTTGATGAAGCCCCAATTATTACCCAGCTTGTATATATTGTTGAACAAGTGAATGCTAGTAATATGGAATCAAATGAAAAGTTGATGGATTGGTCATCCAGAAGATTCAAGAATAAGGTTGTGGATAAAGTGTCCATAACCATTGCCGAGTAGAAAGTGCAATTGCAAGAGTGTGTACAAGTTATACAAGAACTTATATAGAAATTACAACATTTTGTCAGATGTGCCAAGATTCACAAATGACATTCAGGCACAAGTACACTAGATTCAAGCTGAGATAAAGAGATCCAACAACATTATTTCATAGTCAACAAGATCTAGTATTGATCATTACAATAATTTATTGAATGCTCAAGGCACATTTGTAACGATGTAAATATGACAAAGTGTTTTTTTTCCACTAATGTCAAAGGGGGAGATTGTTGGTATCTCTAACTATTGCTGCCTATTAGTGTCAAACACTTAGTCATTTACAAGGCAAAGTCAAATGGTCATCACTGCGACCGAGCTACTCTATATAAGCCGAGTCATATACATAAGCATGTATGTACTGGGCTCTATATGAGCCGAGTAAGTGTATGGTCGCCAAGTATTTTCTATACAAGCTGAGCTTAACATCGACCGAGCATTTCAAAGCATACAAGTGCTGAGTTATAGAGTACGTGCCAAACACAATACAAACCGAGTAACATTAATGCCGAGTATTAGAAAACAGTAAAGGCCGAGCAATGCAGAGTTTACATAAAAGTCAGGAATGGTACAAATTTTGAGGTAAATTGTTTTTGAGCTGACATGGAAGGAACATTTAATATGTGTAGAGGTTTTTATAGAGAGTTTTACGTGTTTATGATGTGGATCATAGATCTCTATGTTTTGTGATCAACGATTCAGATGAAGAGGCTAATTATGGAAGCATCTAGAAAACTCTTTATGAAACTGTTTAAATAGAGAATATCTTAACCTAGATCGTGTGTGTGATGTGGCGAAGAGATGAAAGGAGCAGAGTGTGCATGTGAACAAGGAGAAATATGCGAATGATGAAGTGAAAGATTGAGATCAGATCAGAAGTCGGTGAAAGTGTTCCAGTTGTCTCTTAATAGAGCAAGTGACCTATTTAGAGCAATGAAGGGGAAAGAAAAGTATCATTAGATCAAAGGAGAGGATCAGTTAGCAAGGAGAAGACACAAAATCAGCTTACAGAGCATACAAGTCAAGTACTGAATCAGTTTTAACCAACTTGTATCAGGGTAAATCTCTTAACAGATCTTTGTAAATCTCCTAATAGAGATCTTACTTTATTGTAAGTGTTAAATCCTCTAATAAGGTTAGACCTAGCAGTCTCAAATGCTTTTATCAGGGCAGACCCCTCACAGGGTAGATTATATATTATGATCAAACATTGTAACCCTAGCAGGTTAACTTTATTACTGCAGTAATGAATATTTGTGGGTGTCATCCCCACCCCAGTTTTACCTTCACCTTGGAGGGTTTATGGGTAACAAATATTGTGTTATGTGTTCATTTTCATGCAAGTGATAGATCAGATTTACATGTTACAGCAAGTTTATTATTACAAGTTTTACATGCACAAGTTGCCCTGTTTTGCAGAACTGGCACAATAGGTGGGGGGCGGGGGTAGTGGCCCTCTGCATTGAAGAGCCTTGGACCTCTTGCTTCAGTAGAGGCAAAGCTAGTAGATCCTTTACTATCTATATGTATTTAGGCACTTAAAATTCTGATTCACCCCCTCCTTGTATCTTGTTATCTTGTTTATACTTCCATTAATCAACACTTTTTGACCATTGTGGGGGTCTCTGTTGTCAATGCAGATGCTTCCAATGATATAGGGAATGCGTCTTCCTGAAATGGTGATGTAAAAAATCAATCTAGAGCCCATGTTATAGAAAACATATGATAGATGGCAGGATATGCCTATCCCTGAAATGCCTATCCATTCTTCCTTGCTTAGTTCAAGACATTAATACTTATTTGGTGTAATCATATATGTTGAGAATTCCAGTCCAAATTAAGATCATCAAGCACTTTCCCATTTGTTTTCAGTTTAGGTGCAATATAGCTTTCTTATTTAATGGCTGGCTGTGCCAAATGTTTGTGATATATTTGAATTAATAACTGACAGTTTTGTGGTCTGTTTCCATTTTGTACATTGTTCAGAGTGCTCTTCCTCAGAAAGGTGGAGAAGTCAATTTAACTCTGGGGGGGATTGACCTTAATAACTCAGGAAGGTAGAATACCAGCCAATTGTTGTTTTGATAATATCTTGCAGTGTATCTTCTATTTTAATTTTGTTCATAATTTTATATTTTAAAGAAATTGTTTGTCCATGTTTGTGTGCATAAAACTTGCAGTGTGATTGTTCGAGAAGATAAGAAGTTATTGACTGTACTTTTTCCAGATGGACGTGATGGGCGAGCCTTCACACTCAAGGTTTTTTGTTTGGGTCCCCTGTTTATTACCAGGGGTTAATTTGAACTTTAGATATAATGGCCCTATTGATACTATAATTCATCATGCTTTTAGGTTGTGTTAACATTTTACTTTAGACTCATTGAAAGATGCATTTCTTGTTCATAACCATTCAGGCAGAGACTTTAGAGGATTTGTTTGAATGGAAGACAGCACTAGAACAGGCTTTAGCTCAGGCGCCCAATGCAGCCCTTGTTATGGGGCAGAATGCTATATTTCGAAATGACTCAGCTGATGCAACAGAAGGATCTGGAGAACATTGTAAGTTATTGGGACAGCTTTTAAGTTTAGAAATTCTTAAGCTTCAGCTTTTGTTCTGTCTAGTGTGTCTAAAATAAAATATAATTGTAGAAGAGGCCTGCCATCTTTTTGTGTTGTATATAATTTGATTTAACATAGTAAGCTGCCACATTTTTCTGCAGTAACTCAAAATTAAACAGATGTGTTGTTCTGCATTCCCAAGGACATTCTATATGTAATTTAACAGTTCTTATTAGTTTTAATTATTTCAGGATTAAAATATCATGCCTCCATCTTTGCTATTCCTACATATCTATTGACTTGATTTTCACCGATTAAAGAAAGTGGTGATAGAGTCAACCCTTTTCATTGTTTTTTTGTTCTCTGCAGGGAGGGACAGGCGGCCTGTGAAGTCTTTAGTTGTGGGCAGGCCAATTCTTCTTGCATTGGAGGATATCGATGGAAGTCCTTCTTTCTTGGAGAAAGCTTTATGCTTCATTGAGCAATATGGTAAAATGTTTCAACTGTTCTATGTTTCTTTTTTTAATATATGCGAAGTTGTGTCGTCATTGTTGCAGCATTTTGTATACACTAGTATACAATCAGTCATTTGAAAGGGAATTTAGTAGTTTAAGATGTCAGCTTTTGATTTCAAATATTTTAGCTGTTGGTATTTTTAACAAACATTACTTGAATTCTGTTATGGCAAATTTTCTGTAATGTCATGGTATTATCAATTATGAATTCTCCCTCTTACCCAGTTATTTCAATATTAATGACGCACATTTAGTTGTAAAACATATTCTTGTACTATTTCTAAACTTGTATTTCAAATTTCTTGCTTGTGCCATTGGAGTCAGATTTAATGTTCTATAAATGTTTATTTCTTTTTTTGTCTATTATTTTTGGTAAGGTTTACAAATATGTCTCAAATGAGAAATTGACGTACACAGTGTGACAAAACAGAAGCTTACTTGAACAGCAATTTGCAAACACCATCAAAATGGATTTCAGGATCACAGAAACAAGATTAAAAACTTGTAGTAGCTAACCAGGGGCAAAAGTTCTACATCAAAATCAATAGAACATATAGAAAAAGCATATTAAGGAACATATCTATACGAAAATGTACCATTAAATCTTCAAAATTGAGAACACTATTTATCTGTTTTGATACATGTCTTGACATAAGTTTTCAGTTTATATTTAGAAGTATTAATGAAGAAACAGCTTCTCTTTGTATTTGTTGAAGTGACAGTGTGGTGTGATATACTTTTGTTCTTTAGTTGTCATTTTCTACATTATGTTCACTAATTCTGGTTGGAATTTGACATTGGCTTTGATGTATAATTGATTTTCTGCTGAAAAGTTGTATTTTCTAATTTTAAGGTTTTGTTTAGAGGTTCTGTGTTAGAAATGAAGAATAAAATGATATGTCAATATGCTTATATCTTTATATGTAAAAGCTCTTGGACAGGGGACCATATTTAATGACTACAATGTTCGAATTTCATGATGGAAATGATAAGAACGTTTCTGAGGAGTACTCTCTCTTTTTTATTGGCCAAAAATGGTTTCTGAATGATAATATGAGAAGTAAATCCATATTCATATATTAATATTTACAATTCATTTGACATGATGAGTGTAGTTAGTAGGGTGTCTAAACTAACTTTAATAGGAAAATCATAAGAATGTTCCATCTGAAGATTCTTTGTTTCACTGAGAAAGATTGATGATTGTTAATAAATTTATTTCTAGAAGAGTATTTTTTACATCTTATACGTTTTAGCTTGAAATGACAGTATTTCCATCTATTGGGTTAATTGTGGATCAACCATTGGAAAATTATCATATTATTTTGTCAATAAAACTTATATTTGGTTTTTTATTTTTGTTTATTTTGTTAAATGCAACTACTCATTGTTGTATGCAACTGATACTAGTGCTGAAACTGCCCTTTCACCTTTTTAACAGGAGTTAAAGTAGAAGGTATTTTGCGTCAGTCTGCAGATGTTGATGAGGTGGATCATCGGGTCCATGAATATGAGCAAGGTAGGTCTGTCAAATGCTCCTGTACCGTTTTTAACACTTTATGATACACTAACTACTATATCAAAATTAATATTTGTAATCACTAGTTGCATGTAATAAGTTACTATTGGGATATATTTATACGTGACTTGCTCTTATATTCATATTTTCCTTTTCTCTTTACAAATCTGTTTACCAATTTAGTCACTAAATGACAATGACACCATTTCAGGAAAGAATGAATTCTCACCAGAAGAAGATGCTCATGTTGTGGGTGATTGCATCAAGGTGGCTAATTTTTTGTTAAATTTTTTGGGTGGCTCTTTGTAAGATAGTTCCGCATCATCATTTATAGCATGATCTGTTATTAACTTATTATTGGAATATTATATTTTTGTTTCAGCTGGTGGGTTAGTTTATTTATTTTTTACTCATAATAATGGATTACATTTATTTCTCTCACCATTTTCACAGCATGTGCTGAGGGAGCTACCATCATCACCAGTACCAGCCCCATGCTGTACTGCACTACTTGAAGCACATAGTAAGGCTATGCTAGATATATCTTGCCATAATTTTTCCATATTTGAATCTTTATTAGTTTATAATGAAAACAATGTCAAATGATTTTCTACTGGAATCACAAAATGTGGAAACCATATGTTAAACGGAGTACAGTAAGATGAGTTAAGTTCTCTACTCATGTGACACAAATTTTGGGTGCTCTAACTCATTTTAAAATATACAATTAATTTTGAAAAATTGTAGATTTGTTTTCAAAACAGATAGTGATCTAATTTGAATGTCCTATGACCAAATTAGGTCAGTGAGATTGGAAAGTACATCCACTTATGACGAAAAATTGTTGTAGTGGAAACCTTGGGACATAAGAAATGTAACTATGTACAAAAGCTCTAGAAAAATGCAAACGTTACTGGTGAGAGTAAGCCCAAAGCAAGAAAACCTAGTATATAAATTCATGTGAGGAGAATCCCCTTAAAGATAACAAACACTGAGGAATGTTAGTTGTGTTCGGTGGATTATCACATCTTGCTGATGCAAGAATCCATTCTCTTTTCAATCATCATTTTGATTGAAGATAAATTATTGATTTCTAATTGTTGATTTGGCTTTGATAGCTGTACAAGTATTCAGCCATATTTAAATATTGAACCTCGACATGGACGCTAGATGCAGGTGGAGCTCTAAAATATCATTAGACATCTCCTGTAGACTTCTATTGAGACATTTGTTCACGGCATTGATCTCTTCTGTGTAGGGACTATTAGATACTCATGCATAATGTAAATATATGCTACTGTAATTATTGGATGGCATTTAGAAAAAAAAATAGAGCTCAACTCTTGCAAAAGCATTACTAGAGACATTCAAAATCATTTATCTTGGTCTTAGGAAGCCTTAATTAGTAGCTGCTCATAGAATCTGGAAGCCACATCCGGTTGTCTTTAAACTATTAGGAGAGAGACAGAAGGAACATTTTATTGGAGAAATGTAGTATAATGATTGAAAAATGTTACAATAAAAAATACTAGATTTCCACTGTCCATAATCAATATGCATCTACTTCTGGATTCAACTGTGTCTAATTTTTTAACATCAACGTTTTGGATCATAATCTGTGATTTTTCATCTGAAAGAGCTGTAAGAGAGAAACATGGGTAATTGAAGACCAAGACAGGCTCAAAAAATGGGTAGAGGAAGGGGACACCGAGGAATAAAATAACTTAAATAAGAATATTAAAACCCAAAAAAAGGACAAAAGAGGAGAGGGACAAAGATGTGAAAAAAACAAACAAACTAAGAATGACGAAAGAAAACCCCCGACAAAGACAATGAAACACTAAATATGTATATTAGAGAAAATGCATGTATGTAAACACAAAAAAATAAAAAAAATAATTATGTGAAGATGCAAATGAATAAGTGTATGTAATGCACATTAATATGTGTGCGTGAGAGAGGGAGTGGACATAAATCCATACACGTGTAAGAATTAAATATAAGTATATTTATGTATGTATATCAATACCTATATATTTTTATGTATCTATGTGTGTGTCTAAGGACTCGGAAAAACATAATATACATAAGGAAACAAAAGAACACATGAACAATGTAAAAATATTATAATATCAGGCTATCATCATGAGTATGCTTCAGAAGAAATCGACGCAATTGAAATCTAGAAATTCACAAGTCAACACAAATAACTTGATTGATGGAGGATGTTTGCTACTGTCCAGCACCCTTGAGTTATATATATTTTGGTTTAGTAATACTAATTGCTAAATACCCATTAAAGTCTTTGTTATAATCACTTGTTTGAAGCTGAAGTATTCTTTAAGATTAGAAATGTTTAGTTTCTTGCCTGTATGTTATTTTGGTTGTTTGAAACATTCTCTGGATAATGTGTAATGTCCCTTTTTGGGACTGGTCTTGATTTGTTCTAAAACCCCCAACTAGGGTTTAACTTGTACTTGGACGTGAAAATCTAACTTGTCTTTCTAATGCTCCTTAGTAAGAGATTGCCAATTTCCCAATGATTAACATACATCATCATATATGTAAATTGGATAAAATTAAGAAACATTGAAAGATTCATTATTTAATATTACATTTGAGAGTTAACATACTTAAGCTCCGATTCCTTACTTCTCTCTTAAACGTCAACCCTAAGGAGTATAGGGAATACTTGCCACAATAGTGCTTGGAAACCATCTATAAATAGGCTTCCTCAAAGTTTTTGGGACACATGTTCATACCCATCTTAGATTTGTTGCTCAAGGCATTGGTTATACATGTCCTTTATCATCTTGGGAATCACCCATCTTGTGAGGATTTACACCCGCTTCTCCCTATAAACCAACTGACCCTCTTAATAGGCTATGAATATACCTATCTTTCATTATGCAAATCTTTATATTTTTAATATATTCTCCTTATATTTAATTGATGATATACATCCATCCACGTATTAACTATTCTTGATGATGAACCTTTTGACTAGTCAGTAATAGTCTTTGTTATTATTATTAACAATTTCTCTTAGTCATTGATATAATCATCATCATGCTTTATCATACTTTATCATAATAGATTGTTTCTTCATGGGTTGATAACACAAATCATTTATGGAAGACAATAATTTTTTAAATGGCTATGGTTCATACTCAAACCATATTATGGGGAGATCATGTAACGCCCCACCGAGGGATCCAAAAGAATTAACCTAAAGTTTTACTAAGTTTGCCAAACAATTTGTTTAAATCATGAAAGATAAACCATTCACTTCAAACACATAGTAACGGAAGCAATAACGTACATTCAACTGAAGCATACATAACAGGTTACATTCCTTAAGGATCCCAAGGCGTTGAGTCACATTTAATCTAATTAAAACTAAGTCTAATCAACTACCACATCCACATGAAAGAATAATTAAAAAGTCCAATGTCCATAATATACATGATACATCCATCATCAATAAAACATAACTAAGTGCGCGGTTCCTCCCAATCGCCAATAGCATCATTAGACCATCGTGGGCCCTAGCCATCCCTTGCGCGCCCTAGCCATCCCTCGCGTGTAACATCCCAAGCCACCGAAGAGATCATCAGTATTATCATAGTAGGGATGTCACTCCTAAAACATACTACAACATATGCAGAAGGAAATCTAACATGCTAAACCTAACATGCATGAATATAACATAAGATGATCTTTCAAAGCAAATAACATCATCTATCACATGCTAATCATCAATATAAAGAAACATACCAGTGAATAACATCCATCATAATGATCCATGAACAGAATGAAGATAAATACCAACAAAGAATGCTCTAGCCACGGTGAGTAGGGACGGATCTCAAATGGTAAGAGTGAAAAAGCACTACCACCCGACCGCGTGGAACCTAAATAGCCCACTTCCATCGTGCTGAGGAGATAATCTCAAGTCCCAAACATGATATCAAATCACATAACACAAGATAACAAATCACATAACACAAGTACTCTCTAAGTCCAGGAATCCTAGAAGTATGCTAACTCAAAGGTTCCAATACATAGATTGACATCTACTTCCCAGAGGCACAACAAAGACATATAGGAAACCTACTATGTAAGCGGGAAAGTGTCATCGCACGAATCACGCTAGAGTTACCTTGGTAGTCTCTCAATAGACCCCGGCCCCCTAGTGATCCCTATGCGGTCACTAGTATCCTCTCGTACTGACGAGGCATACTACGGAATGCAAGGTCGCAACCAAGCGTTCTCTCTACTCCCATCCTAGTTTGTCGAGGCATGGGCAAGAACATACAATTATCTTATTAGGTTCATTTTAATACCCATTTAGTGTAATGTTTTCACTTATTAAATAACTTACAATGAGTTACCCTGGCAGCCACTTAGGGCCCCGACCCCCATTGCAAGCCACTTCCCGACACTACAAGTAGATAACCTACCCTAGGCTCATGGAATCATAAATCACAAAATCACCTCAGTCCTAAACAAGCGACTGGAAAAATACAAAAGATAATCCACAATAAGAACATCAAATCTCCTTGAGCAATTGAAAAGCATCCATTGATAATCATGAACGCAATAGTTCTCTATTGGCAACTGAAGGTATCAATGATAATCACAATATCCATCGGTCCTCATCGAGCAATTGTATAGTATTCCAAAATAAATCTCAATATCCATATCAATGATAAATCACAACATCCATCGGTTCTCAACAAGCAACCATAAGGAATCTCAAAATAAATCACAATATCCATTGGTTCTCAACAAGCAACCAAAAAGACTTCTCAAAGCAAATAATACTAATCGAAGACTCCAAAATAGTCAAGTCAAACATGCCACAACATGACAACATCAACACTTCAGTCCCATCAAGGCGACTGGAAAGTAATCCAAGTACGATTGATCGATGACTCAACAATGGTTAAGTCAAGTATCTCATAATCATACACCTTAGCTTCACAGAAGAAGATTGATGAGCATCAATGAACAATAAATACAACATAGAGCATATGATCACATTACCATGGTTGGGTCTTAAAAAGATCGAGATCAAATAACATCAACATGCCATCACATTTGCATGACTCCCAAGCCTTTGGTAGACGTCCTAATTGGTCAACACTCTGGGACCACTCAAACCCCAAACATGGATAGCATAATGAACAAGATACAAACACCTATTTTAGTTTGTTTTCGCAATCACATGGTTAAGCAAAATATGCGGTTTCAGTTTTCGCTATAAGATTCTTCGTTTGACCTCCAAGTCAACATAGAATTATCCCTCTATTATTTAAAAACAATTTTCCAAAATAATCAAAAGATAATTATTTACCTATTTAAATCATTAAACTAATTCCCATTGACTTTTAATAAAATCATTGCATTATTTTACTAAAATCAATGTTACTAATAATTAAATGAAATTCCCTTAATTCCAAGAGCATCTCCCATTATTCAAATCATAAGAATAATACTTATCAACTTTCAAATAATTAGTTTACAATTTCTTTAAAACACTTCAAGGACAATCATTTATTTAAAATAATCTTCATTGATTTTAAGTAAAATCAATCTCATTAATAGTTCAATTATTTAATTCCACTAAACACTTATTAATATCTCTTTTCTTTTAATTTGCCCTCATTAAAAAATCCATTTACTTAAATTGACTAATAATTAATTACACTTCTTCTACTATTAACTAATCTTAATTAAATTAAATTAAATTAGATTAGTTAATAAATCATATAAAACTAATGCATAATAATAAGATTCTATTTAATTTCGAACCCAAACCCGAATCAATTTCCAAATTTTGATTTCACTAGGGGAAGGTTGCAATGATATTTTTAATTCCCATAACTGGATGAAACAATATGCATGCCCGAATTACAAAATTGAAGATTCATTTATAAAGAATTATTCAGACACACATAACAGACATGATGAAGACAGGAAAAGAAAGAGCGTAATAAAATATGCGAAATAATCACGAGTGCCTACCTGGACACTGATGCTAATTCACTACGCCTTAGAAAATTGTAGAGAAGCTCCTCCTCTCAGAACCTTATCTTTTTCGAAAATTCCTTCCTTCTCCAACATTCACAATTCCTCCAAGAATTGAACCCCCCCAAGTGACTAGGAGTGCTTGTAGAAGCATATGAGCTTTTAGAAGCACATGAGGATGTAGAAGCATACTAGGAGAGCCTGTATATAAAGGCCTCTAAGATGCATCTA
Organism: Cupressus sempervirens; assembly: GCA_028749045.1. NCBI lineage: Eukaryota > Viridiplantae > Streptophyta > Pinopsida > Cupressales > Cupressaceae > Cupressus > Cupressus sempervirens. The sequence continues at coordinate 742,635,184 of CM053784.1, read as the reverse complement.
GAATGTGTCTAGAAAGAACTAGGAGATAAGCATGACAACTAAGCACATAACTTCCACGATAAGAAGATAAACATGATGAGGTGTCTAGAATGTTGTAGACACCATGTGCTCAAATAATGTGCTAACTCCTAGGTGTAGACAACACATGCATAATTAGAGTGCAAACTCCTGTGTTGTCAACATGACAATTTAAAAGAGTTCGCATACTCCTATGTGAATAAGTATTAAAATAATGCACATTGATTTATTTAATATTCACTTTAACCTTTTCAATTTAATTTATTAATTTTAAATCTCACATACTTATCATGAAATTATTAATAAATTAATTTCTTTTCGACTTTTAAGTTTATTTTTGAAACTTAATTGATAAAATATTTATTAGCTTAAATAATATTATTTAGCATTTATTATAAAAATGAACTCTAAATATATTATTATTAAATTAAATAAATATTATAACATTCCAAATTTAAATTTATAACTTTCATCTCCAAATTTAATTCTTTTATTTAATTAATTTCTCAATTAATTAAATAAAATAAATATTAAAATATTATATTATTTTTTATTAAATTAAATCATTAATTAAATCTTTTAATTAGACTTAATTAATAGAAAATTCACCAAGAAGGAGTTTGACAACAATAGCAAAATGCAAACTAGGGCACGCACTATAGATCACTTCATCGATATCTTACTTCTTTTTAACAGCACTTATGGAACTAATTCACTGCACATGAGATAATCACCTTCATTTGAGTTTCTATGCTGTTGACATTAGACTCAATGTCTACGTGGTAACCCTTTCATACATTTATCACCATTTAGTGTATTCTGAGAGAAGACTATTATGGTAAATCTCGGTAGTGCGCATGCTGCCTATTTAATTTTACCTGTTGCATGCCAATTGGACAATCACTGAAAATAAATATCTTCCAATGGATTATGTGTAAACTTTCAGTCTCTAATTATCTCCATAATCACACTGACTAGTTATATCTCCGATGACTCAATCAATTTTCATAACAGATGCTGGTTATTATTTGTTGTTTTTGATCATTGGACAAATAACCATATGTTTAGTTTCCTATTGATAATCATATTTGTCAATATGGCTGTTATTCTTCATTAGCCGATTACTGACCCCTATGCTGATACCTCTATGAATGTTAATCCATACTTGTCATCATCCCATGCGAGTCTGTTTTATATTTGCTTGTCCTCTTGATTCTAACCTTGTTTCATACTTGATAGTTGATATATATTATTGTCTATCTATAATTGACAACACATCAAACTTCTAACTTCTTCATGTATGATCCTTAGATTTATATTGTGATTTTGTCGCTCCATAGACTTCACAAAATTGAAGAACTTGGTTGCCCTGATGTAAAAAGGATGGAGATATGACAAATAGGGTTTCAAATGTAATGACTAGAAATGGCAATTAAAGTTGTTTGAGGAAATAAAACCCATGTGTTGAGCAAATAAGATTACTTCATCGATATCTTCTTTTTAACAGCATTGTGGAACTGATTCACTGTACATGAGATAATCACCTTCATTTGAGTTTCTATGTTATTGAATTTAGACTCAATATCCATGTGGTCACCCTTTCATACATTTATCACCATTTAGTATATTCTGAGAGAAGACTATTATGCCGAATCTCGTTAGTGCACATGCGGCCCATTTAATGTTTTACCTGTTGCATGCCAGTTGAACAATCACTGAATTAATATCTTCCAACGGATTATGTGTAAACTTTCATAGTCTCTAATTATCTCCATAATTACACTGATGAATTATATCACTAATGACTCAATCAATTTTCATAACAGATGCTGGTTTTTATTTGTTGCTTTTGATCGTTGGATAAATAACCATATGTTTAGTTTCCTATTGATAATCATGTTTGTCAATATGGCTGTCCTTCTTCATTAGCGGATTACTGACCCAGGACCCCTCTGCTGATGCCACTATGAATGTTCATCCATACTTGCCATCATCCCATGCGAATCTGTTTTATATTTGCTTGTCCTCTTGATTGTAAGCTTGTTTCATACTTAATAGTTGATATATATTATTGTCTATCTATAATTGATGGCACATCAAACTTCGAACTTATACATATATGATCCTTAGATTTATATTGTGATTTTGTCTCTCCATAGACTTCACAAAATTGAAGAACTTGGTTGCCCTGATGTAAAAAGGATGGATATATTTCAAATAGTGTTTCAAACGTAATGACTAGGAATGGCAATTAAAGTTGTTGATCAAATAAAACACGTGTTGAGAGAGTTGGAACGAGTTAGAAAGTGGATAAATGAATGATAGTCACAAATTCCGTGTAAGTCTAATTTCTGCACATTATTGCAAAATGATAATACAGATGGGTTTGGTATGTCTGCAAACAGTTTTGTGCGGTGCAAAGGCAAAACAATTTCAAGCATTATAATGCTAAACAAAAGGTGATTTATTTTACAGACAAGTATACTATCTGGTATAGAACATGGTATTTTTGAAATTCTGATTGCAGATGAAGTATTATTGTATCTTTTAATGTAATGATATCTTTGCTGAGGTCTTCTAGTCTAGCTCTATTATGTCAAGTTGCTGTGATCCTTGATGCTAGACACAAATATATTTGCTCCTCCACCACAAATTTAGCCTTCTAGTCTAGCTCTATTATGTTAAGTTGTTGTGATCCTTGATGCTAGACACAAATATATTTGCTCCTCCACCACAAATTTAGCCTTGTTATTTAACAACAGCAGTTAAATTTTTAATCAGTTTTATAAATTATTAATAGGGAGGTTTTCTCTGTTGTGTACATGGTTATACTGAGGACGGGGATGGGTGTGAATCAGTATTAACAATTACAACCACTGTTGAAGAGTAAAGAACATAATAACACAATTTCTCTAACAGTATGTTTTCTTTATATGAGTAATAGTTATTTTACAATGTTGGAGGCACCAACCCCTCATTTGATTCGTGAGCACAAAATCACTAGAGGCACCAACTGCTCATTCAGAAGTATTTTCACAAAAAAATGCAACTCCTTTCTTAACTTCTAATAATTTTCCCTTAAATCTGCTATAGATCTGACCACCAAATTGCCACAAAGAGATTAAAATCTCCCCTTTATATCAGCACATCAACTGCTCCTTGAGCCTACAATAAAACTGGTCACAAGTCTACAAGACTAGAAATCTTCTACTCCTTATCTTATTATGAATCCTTCACAAAAAGATCAGAATCACTTCTGCAATCAGCCTTTAATCTTCTCACCTCATTTCAAAAGTGATTTTCACACAATTCCTCTCTCCAATCTGGTGTATGTATTTATTTGTTCCCTTTTTATTCACACAACGCAAACACTTCACTTTCATTTCCAATCTTTATTGAAATACATGTATTAAGATATGCTTCTTTCAAAGGTCATGCCTTCTCAAATTTGTCACCCGTCTTCCATTTCATGTATCACACCCTTTGTGCAAACTAAGTCTTTTATTATTTTTTTGCATAAATTATTTCTATGACCAATTATAGTAATTTCCATAAAGTGAATCTCTGTCCTTCATAATTCGTTGCCTTATTATCATGATTATGGCCTTTTCATAAAACATAACTCCACACCAAAATAGATTGCACCTTTTCACTTCATTAATCACTGCACTTTTGCGAATATGACAAGTGAATAATACAAATTTGTCTTATTAAGGAAGTGCAGATTTGTACTTGGAAGGTGTCGCCCAAAATACACATTTCTTAATGTAGATGCTGCTTTGTAATTTTAAAATATAATTACTTTTTTAACAAATTCAGATCTTTGCAATAATGAGATCACTTCCTGCTTGTTAGTTTGTTCTTTCTAATAGTGCTTGCTGCTGTTTATGAGTGGTAATCAGTTGTCCTATATTCATCACTGGTTCTCATAACTAATTCTCAGCCTTAGGAATATTAGTTGATCTTCTTTTAAAATATTGTCATAATTTCTTTCATCAATTGATCTGGTTTCTTTGATATCAAATGACAATATTTCAACATTCTAATCGAATTTTCAAATTAATTTTTTCTAAGCATATGTTGGATCATTCGCAGGAATGGAAGGCAAGGAGGCTCGGATTGCAGCGATGCGGTTGGCTGTTGCTGAGACATTTCCTGAGCCAAATCGCCGATTACTGCAGAGGTAAATGTTTGGCTAGGTTAAGATGTTGTGGTAATTGAGATATTGTAGACAGTACAGTTATAATTTATTTGAATCGTCATAATTATATATTGTCAACAGTATCGTTATAATTTTAGTGAATGCTTGAGCAGGATAAATTAGTTTGAATTGTGCTTCTAGGCACATATTTTAAGAGACTGTTTAGTTTTATAGTGATACATGGTAATTCGCTTGTGCATTCCTTTTGATTACTTCAGGAATCTTTGCTTTATTAGTCTTTTCTGTTTTTATGGGGAAAGGTGTCCCTACCAGATAGGGCAAATTGCAACTATAGCTTTTCAATAAAGAAGTTAAAAACGCTAGTAGCCTGCTTGTTGCTCCAAAGGACAGACATGGGTTTAGTTTTCTTCAAATTATACCATTATTCATGAGTACATAAAACATAAACTCCTTTAAAATAAATAAAATGGATGTCTAATGAAAAGACAAGACAATAATCATGCTGCTGATACAATCATACAAGGTCAGATTGGGCTCAAATTCATACAGAGCACGATTGCACAAGAAAAGAGAAATTCTTGCTTTATTTTTAGAGGTGGAATTCAATGTAATGTAACCAGAATGCAGAGGATCATGTTATACATTTGACCTTGTCCAATGATATCTGATTTGAGAAATGTCTAGTTGGGTCTATTTAAATTGTCCATTCAAAGTGTTCTTACCAAATATCCTTAGTGAAATTTGTTAAAAGGTCCTTTTTGGGTCAATGTCTAGTATTTTGGCATTTCTTTAGGTGGTTTCAACTCCCTTTCTCACTCTAAGTACTTTCTCCTTCAATTTCAGGATTCTGAACTTGGTCATCTTAGCAAGCCTTTTGTTTGTAGTGTCCTTTTTTTACAATTTTTACAATTTATAATTTGTCCTTTTGGCATCTTGGCTAGATTTGTGCTCCATGGCATGCCTTTTCTTTGTATTCCCCCTTTTCCACAATCCCCCGAAGATTGTTCTTTCAAAGTTTTGTTAATAAATATCCTTAGTGAAATTTGTTAAAAGGTCCATTTTTCGTCAATCCCTAGTATTTTGGTATTTCCATAGGTAGTTTTACACTAGTTTAGGATTTTGGACTTGGACATCCCAACATCCTCTTCAAAGTTGTCCTTTATGACATACCTTTCCTCTAAACTCCCTTTCTCACTCGAAGTATGTTCCATTTCAATTTTAGGATTTTGAACTTGCTCATCGTAGCATGCCTTTTGTTTGAAATTTGAAGCATAGTTCTAGGACTCTCTGCAAGTTGGGCGAGTATCTCAAGTCGGCAAGTTGGGTCAGCCTTGTCAGTTTCAATATATAATAACAAAAGGGTGAAGGCAAGGGTAAATCTTCATAAAAATTTCAAGGGTTTTGTCACTTTGTCGAGTCATTGCCGAGCCATGATCGAGTCCGAGTTGGTCCACGAGTTGACTTACCCTTGCCGAGTCAAGGCCAGGTCTGAGTATGGGAACTTTGGTTTGAAGTGTCCTATTTTTACAATTTTGGGAATACGTTATATGTCATTTTGGCATCTTGTTTAGATTTTCCCTCCTTGGCATGCGTTTTCTTTGAACTCCCCCTTTTCCACAATCCCTTTTCTTCAAATCAAGATATTGGACTTTCTCATCCCAATATATCCTTCCTCTATAGTCCCCCTTTTCCCTCTAAGTCTTATTTCTTTTAAATTTTGGATTTTAGATTTGGTCATCCTAACATTGTTGTTAGAGCTCCTTGGCATATCTTCCCTTTGAACTTCCCTTTTCCTTTTCCTTCATTTTCAAATTTTCGAACTTTCTCATCATTACATGCCTTTTCTCCAAAGTCTTTTTATTCGAGTTGACCCCCATTTCCTTTAATTTCAGAATTTTGGACTTGCTGCTCTTAGCATTCCAAAATTAGGAATTTTGGACTTTTCTATCTAGCATCCCAAATTCCAAGATTTTGATCCTGCCAATCTTGAGATCCCAAATTTTGGAATTTTAGACTTGTTATTCTTGGCATCTCAAATTTTTGGATTTTGAAATATACTTTAACCTCTTCCCCTTTTCATGCAAAGTTTCATAACTTTGTCATTCTAATTGAAAATTCTATCGAACTCCTAGCACATTCCACAATGCTATTATTGACATGATATGACCTTGCAACCAACTATCAATTTCTTCTCATGTTGTTGTCTATTCATCATAAGGGCATTGATTTTCATATGTTTTTGGTGATTGAAAAAGGGTAAATGGCCATAGTATGTGTATGAAGTGGATAAGTTTGGTTATTGCTGCAATGTCTTCATGAATTTGCTGACTCCTGTGAGGGTCACCTAAGGTATCCCTACCTCGCCTACTGCTCCTCGGAGTCCCTTGTTCTTTCAACTACTCGCTCTAGTCAATCTTGTGGTTGGTTGGCTGGAGCCACAACACTTTTGAGTACTATTGGGATTGAGATTGACTACCTTCCCTCGTTCTAGTTCTCTTTGTATGTCCTTATCCACCTCCCTCCCACCCAAGAAGAAGCTGAACATATGCATCGGAGATGAAATTTACAGGTAGTATATTCATATCTCCTGGGTCAACAGCTACGAGGGGGCTTCCCTCAAAGATGGCTTTTTATACTGAGCCCTTTTTGGAGATTTGGGATGGCATCATTGTCTACCATTTCTTCACTTCTTGACACTAACCACATTCCCTAAGGATTTCGCTTGGGTCGTTCAAACTTCAAAGTGGGTTCCCACCATCTTCGTGCTGAGATTGATCACTTGTTGGATAGGTGTGATAGGATTTGTCAGCTTTGTACTCTTAAGGAGATGGAGTCTGAGGAGCACTTTACCTTTGGTTGTCCTATCTACTACACGATTAGAGGTAGGTTCTATTGTCTTTTGGTCATTCTCTCTTCTCCTTCAAGTACACGGATTGGTTGGTGACGTGTTTCTCTCTATCATTTGGAGGCCATTCACTTGCAAGATCACTCTTTTTAGTGCTTCTTGCGCCCTTTATTCGATCAGCTCATCACCTCTTTCTTTCTTGGGATGGTGCGCGACATCAAAAGGCACTTAGCTTCGCCTTCTCATCCCAGGTTTGTGAGTCCCTGTAGATCCTACTTGTAGAGATCCATTCCTCCAAGCCATGTGGCTCACCTCGAGACGCAACATCATGGACATTGCCCCCTATCAAATCTATGTAGTATCCTTCGGTTTTGTGGCTTTCTCTGTTTCCTTGGTTCCCTAGCTTTGTTTGGTGGCTTTGGGTTGCACTTTCTCCCCGTCCACTGTCCTCAGGGTTCTCTAGGTCATGGTTTCTCTTTCATTCTTTCTACTCCTCTTTATTTTCTCTTTGCTGTTTGGTGTTCTTGTTGTTGGTCGTTCTCTTATTAGGCGCTTCAATCCATTTGTTCCAGTTGTGGTCAGTTGTTGGACATTAATAAAATTTATTGTTATCTTTATCTAAGGCAAATGTTTTGGGCTGTTTCTCAGTTTGTACATCAGTTCCAACTGTACTATATATACTTGGTACATTTTTTAGGGCAGGGAAGAATATTATCTGATGCTTCAATGCTACAATCATGGCATGATATTAGGAAAATAATGCTGGATAGATATGGGCGATCTTGGCACTGTGCTATCCTATCCATGGGTATGTCATATTTATTGTAGAACTGACATTCTTCATGGTTAGGTGTTGAGAATCAAAAAGCAATTCATATTTGGAGGAGAATGGAAAAAGAGAATGATTAACTAGTAGTAGAAATATAACATGGGAACCGTAGGGTTTAAATTTCTAGATGTGGGTATTTATTGTATTTTGGAGATTGTATTGATGCTTATTTGTCTAAACTTTGTAATAAACTTTTGTAACCTTGAAGAACAACTAGTAGATCAAACATTGTTTGAATGTCTGTAAGAATATCTTGTATATCTTTTGGGCAAGCTCTTGATCACAGTTAACATAATTGCCAAAAAATCGGCGAGTTTCAAGTAATCATTGAGTTTTTAGGACTGGCGAGTTTTTCCCAGATTTACTCGCAACTCGGCAAGTGGAATTATTGCTGACTGGCTAGTTTAAATTTTTTTTATTTTTAAAATAATAGTTTTTTGAATCTTTGGTTTGTTAAAAACAAGCAGCAAAAAGCCTATATATATTATATAAAATAGAGAATTACAGTATGCTTGTAGAGCTGGGAAGAGGAAGTTGTGATTGTAATGATTTATTTACTTCTAGCTTGACACAAACTATTTACTATTTTGCTTCCTGCCTAAGTCACAAGGTTCGAATTCGAATTTGAGTTCGACGACTATAAAATTCGAATGAAGTTCGACAAGAGAAAAAATTCGGAAAAAAATTCGAATTAAATTCGTCTTATATAATTTTAATTATTTCTTAAATATATTTAATATATCCCATAGATTATCAAAATAATTAAAATTGCCTAATAGATTTAAAAACTTTATAAACATGATGACACATTTATAGAGTATAAAACATAGTATATATTAAGTATAAAATAAAAATTTCATTTCACATTAATTTAATAGATTGATTAAATACATTTCTAATGACCTATTTACTCAAACATTTTAAAATTTAAAGAATCAACTGTATTACTTCAAAAATAATATATTTTTAAAACATTTCATTTATACTTAACAAATTTAATAAAACAAAAATTAATTTGAAATGAATAAATATAATATATGCATTATTACATTATAACGAAATAAACCTAAGATTAGTGAATATTATTTCATTTGTACTTAATAAATTTAATAAAACAAACAATACATTTATACATTACAATGAAATCAACCTAATAAATACTTTATTACATAACATTATTAAATAAATTTAACCAAGACTTTTACATTAAAATAAATTTAGCAAAGACTTACTTTATATTATTACATGAAATAAACTTAACTATATAATTACATGAAATAAATTTAAGAAGACATTCGAGGAATTTGCAGACGCGGGAGCCGGAAAATTGCAGGCAAAAGGAAAATTGTTGTCGTCTGTAGGAGCCTATGCACAATCGTCTACAAGAGCTGGAAATTTCGCATGTGCACACTCCATCCCTACATGACTGTACAAACCATTGTTAAAACGTTTGTTGAATCCTTTGTTTTCAGAATTCTGTGCGTTTTAGGGCTGAAAAAAATGGTTCCAAAACCCTAAAATATGTTACCAAATGCCTGGAATAGTAGTTTTTAAATGTTTATAACAATTAAAAAAAAATCCCAATTTTTGTCCGCGAACACTGACGATTTTCATCGAATATTTTGGGAAAAATTAATATTCGGCAAAATCCGAATCTCATGCTTGGGATTCGCCGAATCCTGTGACTTAGCTTCCTGCCATCAACATTCTGCATGAGAATGCAATTTTGTACCCACTATGCATTATATATCTAAACTCTGCTTGTTTCTTTTGTGTTATCTTTAATTAACTCATTACATGCATCTTCTCATTGAATTTTGCAAAAAAAATTCGCTGACTTTTTACCGAATTATTTTTTTGGGGCTTGGCGAGTTGTTGCCAAGTGAGAGTTTTCCAACTTTGCTCTTGATTAGATGGTTAGCTAGAAGGTCATAAAATCATTCCAAAGCTTTTGTAATCTATCTTATTATTTAAGTAATATTGTTATATTTAGGATAAGGTCATAAAATCATTACAAAGCTTTTGTAATGCATCTAATTATTAAAGCAATATTGTTATATTTAGTATAATGGACATTTAAGTCGTTTAGTTACTTTTTGGCCTTCTTCTATTCTATAAGTAAGTATTTAGAAATATTCATTTTTGTCTTTAGTTCTTTGTAATGATCCCATCTTTTGGCCTTCATGTTCTTTTAGTAGTTGACCAAGTGTGTGTGCGTTAGCCTTGTTCTACATGGTCTCGAGGGCTAACGAAGGGTTTAATGGGATCTTGGAGTGTTTTGGCCTAGTCATTTCCAGTTTGGGCCAAAACGAAGTTGATTTACTCAGTTTCAGGCATACTTACTATTTTTAGTAAGTCGGCAAGACACAATGCAGGTCAATTTTGGTGATTGGATTCGATACTCCTCGGTGAGAGCTTTCCGATGAGCTACCATTCGCATTATTCGGAGTTCGATTGCTAATACATTTTAATGCCTAAAGTTTTATTAAAGTAACGTCTAATTTAATTGTAAAATATTAAAGTGTTACTTTAATATTTATTTTATGGTGATGTGTACCCAAGGGAGACATAAGGGGTATTTTAATATATATTTTATATGTTACACATCTTTTATCCCACATTGCCCATATGAGTTGAGTGGACCCTTGGGAATAGAATAAAAAGAAGCATTTGTGGCTTCATTAGACAGGTTGAATATGAGAAGAAATTGGTGTGAGTTGCAGCTCCGTTCTTGGCATTTGAGGATGTCTATCCTCTCTTGTAACATTCTAGACGTCATTCCCTTGGGGTTTGGCCTTTGGAATTCTTTGTTATTGGCTTCATTATCAGGCAATTTAGTTGCATTTCCGACTACAGGCAGATTTGGTATTTTGCTCATATCTTCTTCACTACTTGTCCGACGCTTATGCTGCTTTGAGGGAATGGTATTATAAAGGTAGTGGACTGATTGAAGGACAAAGTATTGTAGCAGCAAGTTCGAAAGCATGGGCTGGAGTATTATGTCAATACTGCTGAAGTAATTAGTGAGTTGATAAATCTGCCATGTATTTGGTTTTATGAATTCTGAAAATAACATTTTATTAGCAGTAGTTCATTTCCACTTTGCATATCATTGTAGTTTCTTTCTTGCTTATGTTGTATGATACCAATTCCATGCATGAAACACAACAAACAAATAAACGTTTGATTTCCGGAGTTATAAGGGGTTTAAAACATTAAACGGAGAAATAAGAAGTTGAATGCAAACTGTTTGACATAATTCCTTTCAGCAATTTGGTTTAGTTTTTGGGACATCCAGGGGTGCCCATTACATTCTTGATCATTTCAGTTATGGAAAAATCTTTTTGTAATCGATTTTACAAGGAGTTTTCCTCACTTTTGTTTAATGCAACAATTAAGTATCGATTCATGATATGAAAGCATAGGTTAGTTTTTTGCCAATATCTTTAATTAACTCATTACATGCATCTTCTCATTGAATTTTGCAAAAAAATATGGCCAATTTTTTACCGAATAATTTTTTTTGGGGCTTGGCGAGTTGTTGCCAAGTGAGAGTTTTCCAACTTTGCTCTTGATTAGATGGTCAGCTAGAAGGTCATAAAATCATTCCAAAGCTTTTGTGATCTATCTTATTATCTAAGTAATATTGTTATATTTAGGATAAGATCATAAAATCATTACAAAGCTTTTGTAATGCATCTCATTATTAAAGTAATATTGTTATATTTAGTATAATGGACATTTAAGTCGTTTAGTTACTTTTTGGCCTCTTTCTATTCTATAAGTAAGTATTTAGAAATATTCATTTTTGTCTTTAGTTCTTGATCATTTCAGTTATGGTCGATTATACAAGGAGTTTTCCTCTCTTTTGTTTAATACAACAATTAAGTATCAATTCATTATATGAGAGCATAGGTTAGTTTTTGGCTAATTTTCTCTATAAATTTATGGTCAACTAGAAACTTTGGGGTAAAAAAATTTAGAAGTTCTTTAAGCAATTTTTTGTTTTGAACATTTCAGGAGAATGTTTTTGGAAGAGTGAAAAAATTTGTCCCATCACAGCAAAATGCTGAGGGGTTTTTTGATTGGCTTTTTGCTTCAACAAAAATCAAGTTTTTGTAGAGGAGTGCTTGGTTGAGAGTTTCCTAAAGCATCAGGGGAATTTTTGTCCCTGTTCGTGGCAGTTTATTCCTGACAATTTTGTTGAGGGTTTTTCCTTTAGACTGCAGACTACACACATGAGCCTTCTCATCTTTCTTTGCAGGGTGTTCTAACTGTTGCAACAATGCCTGATTGTGTTTGTGGCATGTTTTGGTTACGCCCAAGTGTTTACTTTGTGTCTGGATTAAATTTCTGCCATGAATCTGATTTCCTACAAGAGCGACGTCTAGAGTTTGTGGACATTTTGGCCACGTTTTTTACCACAAAATCTTTGTAAGTGGTCTGTGTTTTCTCGAGCGTTACTCGGGGACACGTTTCCTGCATAATTTAACCCATCACGAAAACTCGGAAACATTTGGAAACCTGTCTCTTGGCTGTCTCATAAAATTGATGTTTGAGTATTGATAATTTGTTTGAATTCTGCTCTCATGTGAACTCTTAATCTTCAATTATTTATCACAAATGTTATATGTTAAGGGTCTACTAAGTATGTAAGCATGCTTTATCCATGTTTTCATACAAATATTTAGAATGTCCCTATGTATTTTTAGTTTTTCCCTATGTTTTATATAGCTGTCCACACTCCTGTACCCTACTACATGGGAAAAAAAAAATCTGTCTTGAAAACCTGTTTCCATGTCTCCCCGTGCCTCTACCCTGGAACCCAGGGTAACATAGGCTTCCTCTACTCATGCAAAGGTTTTTTGATGATTACAGAAATCATTTTCTCAGATCTGTGACCTGCTTATTCCATTTTTTGGTGATGAATTTTTGAAAAATATTGTGAAGTTTCTTTAAATCTGCAGGTTTTATCTGTTCCTGTGATTGAGGGTTGCTGTTTTTTGGCAAATTGTTTTTACCTTTTTTTTGGTTCTGAAATGAGGATTAAAATTTTTTTCCCACACAATCGGGTGTTATTTTCACTAATTTTTTTCTGTCACATCTAAAATTTGTTGATTTTTTTGTTGCGTCTAACATTTGATAATTTTTCCACAAAGTCTTGGCGCTGTTTTCCACTGATTCTTTTTCACATTTTTTAAAACCATGGTTTCTTGTAGCAGTCTTTGGGTTGTGCGTATGGTTTCTAGGGTGGTGTTCTTCTGCAAACTTTTGTTTTTAGAAATTTACGGGTATTTCTGTTTTTTCTAAAGCAGTGAAAGGTTTTTAACCTGTTTTTTTGGGCAAAGTTTTGCTAAATTGTGGATGTTTCAGGACTGTGAAGGTTGAGGGAGATTTTCCTGAAAATCGTGAAAGATTATTTGCACCTTTTATACAATAAAACTTGGGCTACAGTTTTTTGCCAATATTTTTATCAACAACAATAGAAAGTATTTGAGAGGGTGATTTTTATCTTGTTATAGTTGGAGTGATGGCTTCATTACCCAAAATCGCGTTGGAAGCCAACCAGCACATACTCATCATTTTTTTTTGAGTCTTATGATCTTGCATTGGCTGCAAAGAATTCATCAATTAACATTTTTTGCGCAAGTGTGTCCAATTTCAGGACAAACTTGGTGTAGTTATTAGAATGACCATTGAGGGAGGATGTTAATGGTTGTTTGAGTCGTTTAGTCAGTTTTAAGTGTCTTTTAGTTTTGTAAGTTAGGTAGTCATCATCAAGAAACATTCATTTTTGTCATTAGTTCTTAATTGTTTCCAAAGTGGAAGAATCTTCTGTAATTGCTTATATAGCCTTACAGGGAGCATTTCTTTCATTTGTTTAATACAACAACCAATAGTCATCTCACTTCTCAGGATGAATAAATAAATTTATTATTAAGTATACTTGCATAAAGCTCTGCATTTACCGTTAATAATTATTGTGTGCATATGAGTAAAGATAGTCTTGATTGTATCTTGATTAAGGTATTCTATGTGATTTCAGCTGTTGCATGTTTTGTATATATCCAATACACTTTGCACATTGGATATAGGTGTAGGTTTGTAATTTGTTCCTATTCTGTTGTATGAACATATTCAAACAAGCTAATCGGTATAGTTGTTTTTAATTTTTTTGTTCTTCCCAGCTTCCATGTGTGTATAGCAGCAGTAGGGGTTGTTTCCACGTTTTTAAAAACACTTTACTTGGTAAGCTCTTTTTAGTTGTATAAAGGTGTAACCTTGCATATACAAACTAGCACATAGATATGTTTTGGTCACATGTATTGGGGTATAATGTATAGTTGGTATGGCTTATAGCAAGGGCAATTTTTATTCATTATAAATTCATGTAACTCCTTTAGGCAAACACTCCATTGTTCGTGTAGAGCTAGAAATGAATAAGGTCTTACCCACTTCCATAATTGGTCCTTGGTTTCCTAATAGTTTCCCAACTTGAATAATAAGTTTTACAATTTTTCATCTTGGATTAATACCCTTCATGCTTGGAAGACTATCCAACCTTTAGGGAGTTGGGACACACAAATCAGATCACCAACAAGACTAATAATTATTGGTTAAGGAGGTTTGTCTACTTGTTGATAGCAGCTATATAAGTTACATGTTATAAGCCAACAACACACCATAATTGAGTGAGACACATTTAGTTTGTTATATGCTGGTTTAGTTCTAATATAAAAGACTACAAGATACATGTTTTAATTTGTTTTTAACAAATCAATAAAAAATTAAGTTGTATTGGCCTTTAGATGTCTTACCATTTTCTTCAATTTAGTTGTAAAATGATAAATAAGGTGGATGCCCTAAAATGATTGGGATTCAACTGTTTAAATTTTTTATTTGGGCTGTCTGTCAAAGATTAAATACTTACAAATGCTTAGAGAAAGTTCACGTGATACAAAAATAGGGAGTGATTGAGTGGCTATTCAATCAGAATACTAATGCACAATCGATTGGTTTTCTTGGCATTAATACTTATTGTATTATATAATTGCCTTTCTGGGTTAAACTGTGTATGATGGATCATTTAGTTGTGTTAAACTGTGTATGATGGATCATTTAGTATGATCCAAACATTGGTGATGAAAAATTTATACACAGTTTAATCCAGAAAGGAAATGATATAACTAATGGACTGGAAATTACATGAGTCTTACCTATTATATTATTTAGTGTACGTTAGACTAGTTCAGTTTGAGAGCTAACTTTGTTTGTGAATGTAAGTTTTATGAAAGTTTTACTCATGGTACTGTTTCACTTCAGGGTTTTGAAGATGATGCATGCTGTGGCATCACATACTTCACAGTGTAAGTTTTATGAAAGTTTTACTCATGGTACTGTTTGACTTTAGGGTTTTGAAGATGATGCATGCTGTGGCATCACATACTTCACAGAACCGGATGACAGCATCTGCAGTTGCAGCTTGTATGGCACCTTTGCTTCTAAGGCCTCTTTTGGCAGGAGAATGTGAACTCGAGGAGGAATCAGATCGGAGTGGGGACAATGCAGCTCAGCTACTTGCTGCAGCTGCAGCAGCAAATAATGCTCAAGCAATTGTGACTACTCTTTTGGAGGAGTATGACAGCATATTTGTGGTAAGCTTCTGTTACACTATGGCCGACACTTATAAGTAATGAATATGTGGTGTACATAATGTGTTATAAATAGAGAAAGGATTTTGCCATTTAGTTAAAGAGCATAGTTGTTATGAAGGAGACTGTGTATGCCGCATTGGAAGAAATTTCATTTTGTATCTATAAGATCAGAACTGTAACCTGATGTCAATGGTTTTGATTTTCTTCACAATGTAATCGAAAATCCTTTGAAATTTAAAACCTTTGAAACTTTAATATTCACCTGCTTAAATTGAAATCTATACTTTCTTCCATCTATTCACAGCTGGTCATGCATGAGATTTTAGTTTCCTTTCTAAATAAATTTATGTTACATAGTTATATATTTCAGTAGCTGCTGCATTAGAATGGAACAAGATTTTAAGCATCATTTATAGATAAATAAGTGGACATAATTTTTGTAATCTATAGGTCCTTCCTATTCATTTGAGTAACTTACTGTTATGATAATACAGCGGAAAATTTGCTCTCTGAATCTAACTTTGTACTGTGCACAAACCTTATTAATATGACAATAATAGATCTGGTTATTTGAGATTCGTTTTCACCACTCCCTCATGGAATGTTTGTGTTTTTTTTATAATGGAGTTCACATCTGCAATCCAGGTGGGGCCAGGATTTCAGACATCATAAGAATTTAATTGAATAAGAAAAATATGAACCTCTTCCTAAATTATTGTATGAGGGTTCTTATAGCCATATTTGTATCTCATCTGCCTCCATTTTTCATGCTTCACATAGTGTCTCTGCTGTTTGGTTGTACAATGAAAGGCACAATTTTATTTAATTACAATATGTTCTTCAACAGAAACAATGTTGGAAATGCCAGTATATTATGGTAATTACGTCTAAAAATCTTCTTCTAGGGCTGTATAACATCAAATAGATTAATATTGAGAATGTTTTTTGAAATACGTTAGATAATTAATAAAAACATATATTACAAGAGGAAATAACTTGTGCAGTCAAAGATTGATTGAGGTTATAGCTGATGCTCCTTTTAGAAATGTTCGAGAATTATGATTAACTTGATTGCTTATTGTAAACAAGCTTTCACAATCAGTGCTAAATAGTTTTATTTTAAAAAACTTATTATAGTTGGCAGTGCAGAACCTACATATGCTATGCTTCCTAATTTGGCTTGGACTAGTTTAAAGCAAGCCAGAAGTTTTTGGGTTGAAACCAAGCAAGTCTATGTTGTGAATTTCATGTCATGCACTAGATTTTATGCTAATTAGTTTACAACCTCTGTGCAGGATGATCAAACACAGCAAAGCCCCGCCTCACCTGAAATGTTTCCTCAAATGGAAGACAGTGGCAGTGAGGGCTCAACTGATGATGAAGTACTGCAGATACGAGAAGATGGATTTCATGATGCACAGAATGACCTTGAGGCTGAGCTTGAGGATGACCCTGAACGTGTGCTTAGTGGTACCCTCAGTGAAAGTAGTGGGAATGCAGGCAGTGACTTGTATGATTACAAGGTATGTTGGGATTGAATTATTGTTAAACTTGTTTCTAACTTGTTGGAACTTACTGACAATGAATAATGTGTTTATAAGTAATCAATGATTCAGCTGTGTTAGCAACTAGCATTAAATTTTAAATAATTTTGAAATGATTACATGTTTAGCATTCTCTACTGAAGTGTCTTTTCTAACTATTAACATGATCTTAGTGTCCAACATGTAGATGCAAAGAAGCAAACATTTTGTTTTTTATTAGTCATTCTTAATGAGGAATAATATATAATACAAATACTTAAGGTTTTGCCTTCATCATGAAGATTGGTTTTGTAATCCCGTTCTTGAGTAATATAAATTTTATTGTAATGTAACTTTGCATCTCTTACATGTTTTTGGGTTCACAGAAATTTGTTGTTTTCATTTCAGTGTGAAAATAGCAACGTTCAATTAAATGTGGATAGAATGCATTGCTTTGCAGCATCTTGATATTAAAGAAAAAAGGGATTTCAGTTCATCTTTCTTAAAATATCAAGGAGAATGTCACTTTTGACCTCTTACTCAGGTGTTTTTTTGTTTCTGCTTGTTCGAGGGATCAAATTTTAATGGCTGATGGAAAATTTGAATTCGCTTTTGTTTCTAGAAATTAATTTTCTAAAAACCATTTACCTCTGTTGCAATTGATTTTTTTAGTTTTGAAGCTACCACAAGTCATCTAGTTAAGATGGATTTTTATTTAAGTAAAACAAATATAGGAGAGATTTTGGAAGGTTCCTCACTGCAGAAAAATAAACATAGATATTGTGATTTTTATGAAGAAGAAAATTTGAATTATTTTGTTGTTGTTTCTTGCTCACTATGAAATTTTTTTGATATTTTTTATTTGGGATTTTAGAAGATAATTAACAAGTAGATGGTAGTTTCAAGTGGGTTTCCATTAATGTCTTTAACACAATCTATTGCTGTAGCTTGCTTGATTCTCTCTTTTTGTTTCTCTATATTATGTTCAATATCTGAATTTTAAATTTTAATGAATTAATCCCAGAATTTGGATGATAAATTAATTGCAATTTTATTGAACTTCTGTAATAACTAGTGAACAATCAATGCAATATATTATATTAGCAAAAATCTTTCTTTCCACATATAGGTAGGTGAAATTCCTAGGAAGGGCTCAAAATGTGTTCAATGTTCTGTCTATTAACCTCCATAATTCTAAATTTACGACATATATGGAATCATTTGAGGTCATACAATATCCATCAGAGGAAAATGTTTTGATTAATACATGTGGATCGGCTACTTCATGAGTTTCTGGAGCTTAATGGCCTGCAAAAAAAGTTGTTGAATAAACAGATAATGCTTTTGAACCTTGGAGCTTACAGAGCATAATGGCCATAGTAAACACGGTTAAATAAAAAGAGAGTGGTGTCAAAATCTATGCTTCCCAAATTTTTGGGAATGGAGACAGTAGGAGATGTGTTTGTAGTACAGGGGTACTTCTTGGCACTTTGTAGAATCTTATTGCATAATGTTAGTCTTGAATTGAGACTCATGTGGGAGTTGACAAACAAATTAGTGTAATTAGATGCTTTCGATGTCAGTGTGTCTCCATATAATATAGGAATAATAACAAAATGCTACCACTTCTAGTTAACTTTTTAAATTGGTTGCTTTAAAATCCCCTTGGATACCTACTACTTTGGGCATAATGGAAGATAGTACTATGAGATGGTGTTTCTCCCAATATACCAATACTACTAACATGCACTTGCACATTCTTCATTGACAGTGTAGGTCTACCCCTTGATGTTAATGTCAGGGCTTTGCACTTTTTTGACCATAGTTATAGATGTATATAACAAGTTTGTTCAATACTGCAGGGTTTAAAATAGCTTTGGATGTTAGGAGAGATTCCAGAGGGTGTGCTATCCTTCATCTTTGTACCATCATGCCTAAGCCCCTTGGCCTTGCATACTCATCAACGAGCATTACTAGATTGTTTATTGATCCTTTCATGGTGATTGATGATGGCATGGATGAATCCTCCCTTCTTTCGCTCTGACAAATTTTTAAATGAAATCCTCCTACTCATTATCAGTTCTTGGTCTTGTTGATTTTGATTTGCACAAATTGCTATTTATATTGTTTGCTGAAATGCTTGTGTCGGTGTTGTATTGCTTCATTTTGTTCTTTCCTCTCATTCATCTATTTTGCTATTCTGGTATGCTTGTATTCAATAACTTACTTATTCTATTGTCAAGTGCCATAGATGTACTTTGTGTCACTTGCGTTGGTGTTGCATTGCTTCATTTTGTTCTTTTCTTTCATCCATCTATTTTGCTATTCTGGTATGCTTGTATTCAATAACCTACTTATTCTATTGTCAAGTGCCATATATGTACTTTTGGTTACTTGTGGACATTAATATGCATATCTTATCTGGTGAAGGTATCATTACTTTGTTTTACATGGATATACACTCTTTTTCAGGCTTTAAAGTTTTTACAGAGGTGTTTTATTGCTTCTTGCTGATAAATTCAAAGGAGGGCAATGTGTTGTTTTTCATAAATGGTCTGATATTGCTTGGTGTGTTGGGGCTTTTGCCTTGTCCCTTTGGTTGTACAAATTAGGATGCAGTTTGCAATTCTATATATTGTTTGACATATATTAAAAATGATCAGTTCTTACTACTTAGGCTTCAGAATATTGAACTTTCGAACTTTCCTTCACGACTCTGGAAATATGACGATGGAAATTTTTCTTGATAAATATTTTCTTCAGGTTTTTGAAGGTGGTGACTCTGATGTTGAGTACCCAGGAGACATGGAACATTCTGTCTCTAAACCAAAAGCATCTAAAGATTCATATTCTCAGCCCGAGCAATTATCTGGGGAACAAGGAGGCATTTATGTTGAAGGTGGAAATGATGAAAATCAAGGAAGTTCACCTACTGGAAGTAGAATACCACCCTGGGGAAATGGTGCTTCGCCTTTGTCAAGTCCTAAACATGTTTTGTCCATTACTGCTCCTGGAATAAGCAATGGGAAAATTGTAAATAAATCCAATGGATCTGTGTCTGCTATAAAGCGTCCATCAATTTGGAACCGGAATACTGTATATTCTCTTGAACTGATATTTAGGTTTTATGATATATTTGTTAGTAGCCTGTTTATTTATTAATGTCATAATTGGTTACAACTCTGGCATATCATTTGATTGCTGTGTCACAGGTGAACAAGAGGAATCAATCTTCAGAACCAACAGACTCTTCAGAAGAAGAGTAGGTTTATTTCTCCTGATGTTGTTTAGTATCGATGCTAATTTTATTTGTCAATTTAGAACTTGCTTATGCCTTTTTGCAGAACATGCATCATCCGTTGTAGATTAGTATATCTCCAAATTGTTATTTTACATAACTTTTGTCTCTTACTCATAAACTTGTTTGTAACAAATGCTCGGAATATCAGAATTAGTTTCTTACTTCGTAAGAGGATTTGGTAACAAATTTTGATTTTTTACATGCATTCATTTTTCTGCTTGTGAGTGCTTTCCAGAAATTTACAAAACTGTGTCTGGAAATAATTTTATGTGCTCTTTTAATACAAAAGTTAGAACACACTCCTGGAATCTTCAGGTACATTCTAAATAACGTATTCCTTTATGTGATTGTTTAAGGCATATATTAAAATCTCTCCGAGAAGTTGCAGTTATCTCTGTTTCTCACGAAAACTTTTGCAAAATGAGAAAACTTAAGGTTTTCTCCTGAGAAATTGATGTCGAGAAGACCTTAAATTCTCAGCAAGAAGTTGGACACTTTTCTGCGATAAATCATGAACTTCTCGCGATAACTTATCTACTTCTTGCGGGCGTCACCAGTAAAACTGGGATGCCCAATGACTTCTCCAGTTGTTTATTTTGCAATTTTGAGTCTTTGGAGGAGAAGGATTTTGGTGGAAAGGAAAGGAAAGGGGTTTAACAGTCCACAACACCATTCATAGTTTTTGGGTTGACATATGGTGACAGTGATATGGGACTACCTCATACTCCTTTTCGGGAGGTACCTAACTGCACTACAGATGAGGCGTACATACCCTAGCCCCCAGTGGAGAGAAAGTCTTTGGCGGCCTTGTAGATCGATTGCAAGTGCATTTGAAGTTGACTAGTTTTTACTAGAGCTATTGGGAAGGGGAAGAAGAAGATGTAGAGTAGTTTCATATTGTACTTGACATTTGTATTTGCTTATTTTTCTACAAAGACATTTTGCTAATTTTAGTTTGCTTCAGAGTTTAGAGTCTCTGACTATGGCTGCCAACCTTTGGCATTCCACATGAGGATGCAATTGTGTTACATATTGCATTTACATATATCTAGATCAGCTTGTTTCGTTTGTTACACATTTACTGACTCATTAGATGCATCTCCTTATTGAATTTACAAAAAAAATGCATTTCTAATTAATTTAAGTCATTTTTGAAATTCCTAATATTTTTGTGAGAAGTTACCAATTTATCTCCGATGTTTGCTGAGAACTTTTTTTTTTTGCCTTGCTGATAAGTGGCAGAGAATGAGATTTTGAACTATGGTTTAAGGTATGCTTTTTCACAGTACATAAAGGCCGTAATGCTCATTTTACAAGTGTGTAATTTTATAATGGAAACTTGACATGGAGCTGGCTTCAGTGGTCAGGATGAAGAGATCTGGGGATTTGTATTTTTTAAGTCTATATTAGTAGATGTCAAAATGGATGCAGAAATAAGCTGTGCTTATATTGTTTGAAAGTTTGGAACAACACGAAACGACATTTCTGTATTATGTGAAGAAATGCTTCTGTTTTTTTGATTGTGTGAGTTTTTAACATAAACAAACCAAAAGCATTTGTTTGCATAGATCAAATGGATTGTGGAAATCTAATTAAATAAAATTTCCGCATTTCTTTCTAAACAAATTGTTCTCTTTGTCTTTTCTAGGCTAGAGCCTAGAATTCATTAGTTGAAATGGATGGGCACTATGTAGGTGACCTAAGTCACAGGATTCGCCAAATTTATCTTATGAAGTTCGATTTCCAGCAATTTTTTTCCCTTTCCGAAGTTCATTCGAATTTAATGATATTTAATATAATATTGTTATTTATAATAAGATTATTTTATCTTAACATAATATTGAGTTATTTAGTTTAATTATCTAGCAATGTCAAACTATTTTGACAATTTTGTGGATATATTACAATATTACTTATATTTGAAAATAAATAAATATATATAAGTTCAATTTAATGTCGATTTTTCCCCTTTATTTTTAACCTTGCTAAATTTCATCCCAATTTTATGACTGATGAATTCGAATTCGAATTTGAACCTTATGACTTAGCAGGTGACCAATAAATAATATATTCTTTCACAAGTTGGATATTTGCTCTGAATAGCTTATATGACTTGCATCCAATGGTTACATCTTATAGTGCATTGCATATTTATTGTTTTCCCTTATTGTAATATTCATTTTTCTAGGAGTTACGAGTCTTCATCTTTTGTCTACCTTAGTAGCTACTAGCAACTTAGCAAAGGCTGTATCAAAGCATTGTGATTTATTTGGTACTAAATTGTGCTCACATCAGATTTGAAGGAAGTAACATTTTGCGTGACATACTTAAGAAATTAGAACATCCAAAAATTCTAATAACATAATTAAATAAAAATAAAATATTAATTATCAAACATGAAAAATGAATGTACAACTAACTTTCAATATCATATCATAAGAACTTGACAAAAAACAATTAAAATCCAATTGCAATTACTAACCACTTCACATGAAACTGGAAATTAACTAAGTAATTTTGTTATATAATACATGAAAAATAATAAATGGTGATTCAGCAGTTAACAATAACAGAACAAAAGCTGCTCATGCTGATCATATCATTTTATCTGCTCTGGGAGCTTGAAACATCAATGGCAAAAGAGTATTATCAGGTGCTTTTGCCATCTGAGAGTTGGTGTAGAACTCACAACAGTTATAGCCTGTCAACCTCAAGACATCCTTGCCTACTAGGCCACCTTCCTAACTAAACGTCGCGATCTTGGTCCTAGTGATTGATGTATACTACCATACCATAGCACCACTTTTGCCAAGGTTTTTGGTAAATACAAACACATATGCTGTGCAGTCAGTGCCACCACCAATCTTGTTCCATGGACCTCCTGGTCTGTTTCATCAGTTATTACTATCCTAATGGTATAAACCTCTATGCTGGTGAGTTTCTTGGAAGTCTATATATTTTATCCATCCCAAGGTTGGTCTTAGATCATATAAGAATAAAAGTTTAAGGTTCATTCCAACTCAAGTAGCAGGTTCTCACAGCATTCAGATATGACTCAGAGAAGCAACACAAAATGGAGACCAATCAAACAGACCTCAGCTAGAACTGTATGCATGTTGATTTAAAGACTCTGTCCTATCTCAGATTTCATTTCTTTTTTCCAAGCCATTATATACATATTGTGTACTGCTTGCTTCTAGGTTCAATATGTTTACAAAATCAAGAAGAAATACATGCAAAAACTCTGTTTAAAACTTTAATCCCGATAGAGATATTGACTTGAAACTGTGATACATCACTGCTTAACAGTAAAATTTATCACTGTTCAAGTCAGAAGTGTTTAAAGTCTGCCTTCTATGTTATGCATCTAAATATTTCTCTTATATTATCATTACAAACGTATTGCAAATCTGAAACTGAAAACAATACAATACATTCGTAAACATTATTAGCTATCACAACTCATAATTTCGGATTTTCCATAATATTAATTTATATTAAAAAAGTTTGATGTACCAAAGTACTACCCCCTGTTCCCGTGCAGCATATATATATAAACTTTAAAGATATGTATGTATGTATGTATGCATGCATATTTGTACATGCGTATGTATGGTTTTATATGCACATATATTCATTTAAGCTTGTGTCTGTGTATTCGCTTGTATCTAATACACACACACACACACACACACACACACAGACACAGACACACAAGCCAAAAGTAAAATTATTAAATATAAAGTGCAAGGATATTTAATTAATGAATTACTAAGGTTGTTTCTTAAATTGATAAGGTAACCAAATACCAAACACCGAGGACCACTTAACCTCCTAGACACTCAGCTATCACTACCCCTTCCTAAGGAATTGGCTAGTGTTGTGCTTCTTGCTTGGTTGGCACTCCTAAATTTTACTGCTTTCATATTCTGATAATTCAAATATTAAAAGTCGAGAGCGTAACTTGCTGAAATTTTAGTAAGTTGGAAAGATGCAGATGAAGAAGAATCACAGTTCGCTGATAAAGGTTCCTTTATATGAGTCATGTAATGAATACAGAAGAGGAGTATTAGAGAGCAAATTTTCATTTATTTAGTTATTTCATATTTGTCTACAATATGAAACATAATTGAATTTATGAATAAAAACTAAGGTGCACTTAATCTTTTTATAAAGTGCAAAGATTCAATTTGCTGTAATTTTGTTTAACAATTTGGAAGTGGAATGACATGGGTGAAGAAGTATTCCACATGCTATTTTAAGACATAGGTTGCATTATGTTTCTCCTACTTGGAAGACCACCTTTTCCGTGAAGTCATGTAATGGACATTGAAAAGGGACATTAATGTTGGAGAATATTGTGCTTTTGAATTTATTCTTGCCACTCTACATTATTGAAGTAAATTTTAGTTCATTAAACAAAATTGAGGGGCCATTAGACATGGCTATAAAGTAAACACTATATATCATTGATTTTGTGGTTATATGCCGCTTGTTGATAATAACTAAGACATTACAAATAAACATGCCTTGTTCTTATGACAATTATTAATGTCATATGTCATGCTCTCCTTGTTTGCTGATGATAATTTTTTATGTTATTTGGCACACTATTCTTGTTGTGGACAATAATATTAAATTTATGAAGCACACCTTCCTAACAAAAAATCTTTGTGACATACATAAAACAAATGCATGCTATATTGACATCTATTTCAAGAGTGCAGTGAAGGATAAGAGGCCTCTCCAGTCTTGGACAGAAAGCTTCCCTGTGTAGCTTCCTCTAGTCGATATTTTTGTTTTTCTAATATGAACATACATTAAGCATGTATGGTATTAGCCAAATGTCACCCTACAAAAGTAGGGCCTTTTGTCTATTGACAACCTTATCAGTATTTATCAATTGATGTACGGAGTATTTTCAGTGTTTGTTTTCAACTTTTTGGTGATGAGGAACTTGCTTCTTTCGTTAGTGTATATTGCTTGGAGTAAATAGTTAAAAATGCAGTTCTTTGGTCCATTCTAGAATCAGGTGTGCCTGCTGCACTTTCATAAATTTGTATAAGCCAATAACATTTTTCCCAGTAACTTTTTAATGCTATGATTTTGGGCTGTGTATCTGTTGAACTTACCAGTATTTATCAATTGATATACAGATGATTTTCAGTGATTTTTTTTTGGTAATGAGGAACTTGGTTCTTACTATAGTAAATGTTGCTAGTAATAATTAGTTAAAAAGGCAGTTCTTTGGTGCATTCTAGAAATAGGTGTGCCTGCTGTGCTTTCATAAAGTTGTATGGCCAATAACATGTTCTCTACTAACTTGTTAAAGCTGCAATCTTTGGATATGTTGTATTCGCTACTGTGAAATATTTTTGAAAGAATCTTCTTGGCTCCACTGCAGTAAATCAGTCAGTTAATCAGAGTCCTTTCTGCTTGAGAAGTAGCGCGTTCAAAATATTTGAATGAACTTCTGCATGGAGCTTTCATGCATGTCATGTCATTTGGGGCTTTCCATTTCAAGAATTTCTTTGATTTTGATATTTCATTTTGTTCTACTTGAGAAATATAACGAATGTATCTTTGTGTTTTCTTTCATTTAGTGAATTATAGTACTGTTGCTTTCTTCCGTTTTAGGACTTTCATGCACTAAGGCTTGTTTTCTTTCAGTTAGGGAATTATGCAATCCTACTGCTACACAGCCATGCATAACTATCATTATGTACATTGTGACATCATTATATATTTGTTTGGTGATGAATTGCATAATGGTTTTATGTTGCAACTTCTGTCATTGTTTTATTCAGATTCCTTTCAATTTTTTGTCAAAATCCCATCCCTTTTAAGAGTTAGTCTTTTAAAGAAATGATTGGTCAGTATAGACATGAAATTAAAATTAGATTTTTTTTTTGTTCCTGCAGACGCGTTATTCAGAGGCTTGAGATGACCAAAAATGAGTTACGAAATAAGATTGCTAAAGAGGTAAAATATTATTATAGAGGGTTCTCAGCAAGTCTTGTTCACAAATACTTTAGGGCATTTTATTCCGTAACAAGTAGTTTCTAATTTTTACATTCTCAGTCCTTATACTACTAATAATTGGATACAATATTTTGCTTTTCAGGCCAAGGGAAATGCAATTCTGCAAGCTAGTTTGGAGAGAAGGAAGCAAGCTTTGCATGAACGCCGCCTGGCACTTGAGCAAGATGTATTGACTGTTACTTTTTGCTTTTAGGATGTAATTGTGTATCAGTGCTTCTAGGTTGGTCTTATCTGAAATGCATTCACAGGAGGACATTGATAGTTAGAAATAGAGAATGATTAGGTGACTGATTGCATTGCTTAGTTAGTTAGTTTCATCTTAGACAACAAATTTAAAGCAATGAATCTGTTTTGAAAGTAATTAAAAACTATAATATTGTTGAGGCTGAATCATATCGAATCTATTAGTTACATTTTTAGGTTTTGAAAATAGCACACAGATCTGTTATATTCATTTCACATGCTAAACTACCCAGTTTTTATGAAGGAAATATGGGGAACAGCTTCTTGTGGACGATGTAGTCCACTGGTCATTTGGGGCAGATGGCTACAACCACATTTAAATAGTAATTTCAAAGTAATAATATACAAGGGGGAGTAATAATTTTAAAATTGAGCAGTGGTTATGCTTAATGCACCTATGATCTTTAGAAGAGACAAATTTGGTATTTTACATGCAATGCAATAAATTTGCATTCTGAATATGATTGTATTGTTGTAGAAATGTGCATTAATACATGCAAAGTTTTACGGCTTTTTACTAATCATTTTTTTGTAATTTGCTGGGACTGTTTTTGTTTTCAATTGCCATTTTTCATGGCATATTCAGTGTATTTGTTTAATAATCTTCAAATTTGGAAGAGTTGATGTTTTTATCATCTTTACATTATACTATTTCTGTTTGACTTTTGTAGAAGATGTAATATTTAACTTCTCAGGATTATTTTTTGACATAACCGTTTGGACACATGCTTTAATATTTGACATTTTAAGCTTTGGTATTTTGTTGAATATTTTCATTGATTTTTTACTGACCTTTTGGTCTTCTGTCTTCAAATTGAATTCCTAATTTTCTTTTGTGCTTTGACTTACTTTCTTTGTTGGAACATTAAATTGCATTGTGACACATGATAATGATTCTGACTAGCCAAATTTATATTTTTGTAGGTTTCAAGGCTCCAAGAACAGCTACAAGCTGAGAGGGATCTTAGAGCAGCATTAGAGATTGGACTGAGTATTTCTTCAGGACATTTCACTAGTTCTCGTACAATGGATTCTAAGGTCTGATATTTTGATTTCATTGTAATAGATATTTGTAACATGTATGGTAGAGGATATGTCATTAAAAATTCTTTCTGGGACTAAACAGACACGGGCAGAGCTAGAGGAAATAGCACATGCAGAAGCAGACGTTGCAAGGCTAAAGCAAAAGGTTGCTGAACTACATGTTCAACTGAATCAGCAACGCCAACACTATGGCTCACTGATTGAAACAGGCGACCGTTGTCAGCATGTAAAGAGTCTTCAAGCACAGCAGTAAGATTATTCATATATTCAGTTAGCAAACAACCTTTAGATGTCAGCTTTTCACATTATCATTCTGAATATGACATTCTATCTTGCTTATAGTTGTTTGTGGTGTTAATTATTTGTTATCTGGTAGATTTGGGGTCTTATAATAGTTAACTTGCCAAAAGTGAGAACTTGCCTAGTCTCGGAAAAAAAACTCAGCATTTTAAAAAATTGTTTAAATTAAATT
Source organism: Cupressus sempervirens (assembly GCA_028749045.1). Classification (NCBI taxonomy): domain Eukaryota; kingdom Viridiplantae; phylum Streptophyta; class Pinopsida; order Cupressales; family Cupressaceae; genus Cupressus; species Cupressus sempervirens. The sequence goes on along the minus strand of CM053784.1, from coordinate 742,607,050 downwards.
AGAAATGCACTTTTTTTTCAAAATTCAATGAGGAGATGCATCCAATGATTCAATAAATGAGTAGGTAAAAGAAAAAAAGCTGAATCCAGATGTATTTGGTTTATTTAAATGCAATTTCGTTACAAATTGCCATCCTCATGTGGCATGCCGATGGTTGGTATCTAAAGCGAAATTGAAATAGCAAATTGCTTTTGTAATACTAAAAGTAAATACAAGTTACAACATCAAAACATTTTAATCTTCCTTTTCCCAGATCTAGTAAAAACTAAGGGAGAGGTAGAACTAGAGGGTCTAGCCTCCTTGCTGAACATGATTGGCTGTGGCTTGACCTCCATCTTGGATGTTGATGATGCTGTCAGTGGCGATAACTCCTCATCATCTTCAATGCGGAAGCAAGATACACATATACATCAACTACACATGCAATACAAATATAGATTCCATTCCTCAAGAGGTCCTCCATGTTGAGTCATATTTAAAAACTTTAATTAACTAGTTTTAATCCTAAGTACAACTCCATAATCATAAGTGAATAACAGATATATAATCTCATAAGTAAATACAATAGTACAAGTGGTGTGATAAAGTACATCCAATGAACCACATCCATTGCACATGTCATAGGGTATGTAAAAATAAATACAAGAACATCAGATACAATACATCATCCTGTAGGGTCTCAAAATACAAGATACATGATACATGGATACAACATTTGAATAGGAAGTCTCCAAGATAAGAATAAGGATGGTACAACTACAATACTTAATCATCCAACATTGGTGCAAATCTGAGGGGGACCCAAATGGTAAGAAGTCACTACCTCACGACCTTGTGGTGACCTAGTTAGGCATCACTCCCACTGTGCAAGGGAGATAATGTATGATGCACACATGGATATCAAATCTCAAAATCAATCCTAGGCAAGGAATCCTGACAGCTCATTCTACCTCAAGGGTAACAAAACTACCAATAAAGGAAAGATAACCAAAGTTGAAATAACAATAATCAACAAATACTAAAACGACATACCAAAGTCAACAACTAGATACCAAGTCCTAATCAAGTATCAAAACCAAAGAGATACGAACACTGAAAGAATATCCACTTCCAAATCAAATGTCGAATGTCAAATTTCAAAATGATAATAATCAAGGAATAATCAACAATCATCAATAAATGCCAACTACCAACAATAAAGAACTCCAACAATAAATAACCACTCACCAATAAGAAACACACACCAAGGGCAAATACAAAATCTACAGAGGAGATTCGGGCTACATACTAGGAAGTGTCATTACATGGTCAAGCTACTTGAGTTACCTTGGACTGGTCTCTCACTAGACCCCAAACCCTCAAGCATTGAGTTACCTTAGTTTGGTTAGTTTGGATCCTAGATCCTCAACATGAGCCATGCGGAACTAGAATAGCCTGTCATGAAGACAAGGAATACTAGTAATACCTCTCACTAGGTATCATTCCATTCCCATCCTTATCCTATACAAACACTCATGACATGGGTGAGGCAACACAATTATCTTATTAATGTTTAAACCCATTCTCAAAAGTTCATTTAGTTATCACTTATTAAGTCAACTTACTAGGAGTTACTTTAGCATCCACTTTAAAGCTTTGACTCCCATTGGAAACCACTTCCATAGGTAGTACCTAGACAACCTCCCCTAAACTCATAAACCACAAATGTGTCCAATGCCACAAAAGAAATAATAATCGATCTCGATTCCATGATAGGCAACCATAACTTGCACTGGTTCTCAAATCCAATATATCATAAATTCTCTCAAAGCATATACCAAAAACACGAGCCCTCAAATTATCCAATGCATAAAGTAACAATAGAAATATACGTCACAAATTTCTGGTAAATCTAACCAATAGCCGACTAAGTACTTTCCACAGTGACAAATAACATAGACGATAAATATCAACACAAACACATTGTCACCATACCATCATTTCCAACTTATAAATAAATCAATATTTAAATCCACTATAACACCAAAAAATTAATATTAATCAAATCATTAACTATATTTCTCATCCCATCTCTCTTTCTCTCTCCATATTTTTAAAGTTTAAAATTAAAATATAAATAATAATTAATTATAATCCCTAATATGACTAATGATTAATTTGTAATTTAGTTATAACTAAACCAACTAATATCTAAACTAAAACAAATTATAAATTTATTAAACTTATTCTAAGCTACACTCAGACCCCAAATAATTACTATTTATAATTTAAGTATAAATGTGAATACATCCAATGACTAATTAATTAAAACAAAAAATATAATATCATAAAAAATCAAGCAACTAAAACACTGGTGTAGAGCATACATAAATAAATAAATAAATAAACTTTATAACATACATAAATAAATAAAAACTCATTAAACTAAAAATATCAGCCCCCACTAAATCTGGGCCCCAACTCAATAACCAGCAGCAAATGAATGAAAAGTAATACTGAGTGAGGGATCCTTTTCCTTGCATGCCCCCCACCAAAATACATGCTTTTTAATAAATAAGGGAGCCCCGCAAAAAGTGACAATAAAGTAGGGAGTAATAAAATTTTAAAATAAAGTCAAATCCAATATATATAAAAAAAGACACAATGGGACTGCAAAATATTTTATTAAAAGATAATAAAACTCAAGAATTTAGGAGTTGCCTACAATATATCTATATATTAATATATATTTATTTTCTTTCAAATACATCTATACATACTAAAAGCAACATGCATAATTTTTTACATATATTTTTTAAAGAAAGAATAAGCATGATTTTATCCATATATGTCCATGTAAATAGTGCCTTTTTTTTTCTATTAGATATAATATATAAGTCCGATACATCAATGATTACCCAATTACTACAAAATCCTTAAGCTTATCGATCAGTATCATAAAGTAACGTGATCTGTGGCCCGTTCAGATCTACCAGAATAACATTGGGCCATTCAAAAAATCAAACAGAACAAAGTTCAAATTGCATATAGTTTACTCCTTGAACCATTTTGCCCAAGGTAGGGGCCCATCTGTCCACCTGAGTCTAAGATTACCATCTCTGATTTGATTGGAACGGTTGTTCATCAACACTTCCCAAGGTAAAGCAGGTGCCTGAGGTATAACAATGATCATGAAACAGGGGGTCTTCCAGCATTGATTTCTGCCTCATTCTGTGTGACAAGCAGCATATTTAACAGTTCATTGTCCAAGACCAATCTGTTGAGAATGTCTCCAATCCTTGATCTGCATGCATTAGTGCTGGCTGCTCCAACATCCACTTGATGGGTCTGCATGGCCTGGTTGTTCAACTCATTTAGCTCCTTCATGCACCTGATCTGTTCCAACATCTCTGTCAGAGTAAAATCAAAGTTGAACTGCACACCTTCTTTGGTTTTAATCTCATTTTGAACACCTTCTCCTCTAAGCACATTAGTACAAACTTTAGTAACTTGTATTCTTTGACTTTGTAGTTCAAGCTAACCTGCACACAGATATGATGTTTGATGAGTCTCCGCAAAAACTTAGTAAGGATCCTATGCCTACCGTTGAATATGTCATCATTTCTAAGAATCCAAATGAACCAAAGCAGATGAGAGGAAAAAGTAACCCAGAAAAAGGTTAAGTAATTTAGGGCAGTTAGGAAGGAAGCCAGAGATAGCATGAAAGACAGGGATGTCATGACCCATAGGGATATCAAACAAGTTCCAAACCGCCTTGGCAAAGCTACAGTCTAAAAAGATATGGGGTATAGATTTTGGCTGATGACACACAATACATGCAAAAGGATCTCTGTCGTTTCTGGTAATGGGCAGCATATGCAACATAGTTTCCAAAGGAAGCAATGAATCTTAGGTTCAACATCTCTATGCCAAAGGGAGAAAAGGCATTTAGACTATAATTTAGCATCAAAATCAAGGGACAACTTAGCATTGAGGTGGTTAAACACATCCTCATTATCAAAGAGAGGACTGCAGATATACTTGGCTTTGGTTGTGGATGGTGGGGACCCATTCAACCATCTTAGCATAGGTAGTCTTTCGACATACTCACATTCAAATGGAAATCTGGCCAGACATCAAGCCTCTTTGAGCATAGATAAGGTCTTTCTTTGTATAGGAGGGAGACTATATCTAGTAGCCAGTTCTTCCCATTCAATCGTCTTGCCATTAGAGATCAGATTACTAAATTTGGTAATACCCAACATAAACCAGGATTTAGTAGAACACCCTTGGGTCCGTTTGGTTCGTGGAATTTTAGAAATTGAGATTTCTACAATTCTTGATTTAGCCAAATCAAGGTTTTGCAAATCTTCATTCCTATTTTTGAGATTTTACTTGAATTGTTTGTTTCACTCAAAAGATGAGTGAGAAGACACATTTTTATGTGTAAGCTTAGAGTTGCAGGTAGACTTCAAAAAGTATTCCAATCGATTGTTTTTACACTTCTCAAAAAGCATAACCCAGTTTTGATTTTCAATTCCTGCTTGCTAGTAGGAAGTCTGAAAACCTGGTTTTGAGACAAAATCAGAAGTCTAGTATTCTAATTCCATTTTGCCAATTTTGAAACAAACGCAAAATTTATCAAATCCAGATTCTGAAAAAGCCAATTCCTGTCATCTTCCACGAACCAAACGGACCCTTGATGAACTGAAAGAGGCTTCCCATTCATTTCTAGATTCCACCGTGGAGACTTTTCTCCACGAACCTTAAATTTATTGTCAGTGTCCCTTGCTCTAGAGACCCGATGTCGAACATACTCCCATCCCTTCCAAATGGCTTTAAATACAACAAATCCTTCTACCTTTACTCTCCATCTTCTCAAGAGATCATGAATGTGCAGATTATTCCAAGACTTACCTAATTGTGGAATTCCTCTGGCAATGTTATTCTGAACTAATACCTTCCAGGTTCATCTCCCTCTGTGGACTTAGCTACCCATTTAATAGCTAGAGCAATACCCTGCCATGTTAATCCTTCAACCCTAGGCCACCCATTTCTTTCCTTTTGACACTCCACACCATCTTCACAATACTTATTCTAACATGCAAAATTATCTATAAATTTATTTTAAAACATGCAAATTTACATAAGTATTTTTTATTTTAATTTTATTTGAAAAAATACAATTTCTTTTGAATAATGATTTCTTTAATCTATTTGTCTAAAATGCCCAAATTTTCTTTTAATTTGACAAAATTGAATATATATTATTTACAATATAAATGCATAAATCTGTTTTTTTTTCCCTTAAATGAAGTATTCTAATAAATTTTCAATTTCTAATTGGTATAATCCTAAGAATTCTCTATAAAGAATTTCAACCAAACTTTAATGAAGTAATTCATATTTTTCCATAATGCTCTCAAACGAGTCTGAGGGTCTAACAAACTTGAATTCAACATGATTTCTTTTCAAACAAATCAACTCAAAAGCCTTTTCTCTTCAATTTCCAAAGCAAGAAGAGAATCTCAAACAACCAAAAACTAAAATGATCAACAACTAGCAAAACACAAAGAAAAACTTTTTGAAAGGATTGATTTGCAAGGTCTTCAAAACCCTAACTCAGATCCACCATCTGAAATTTGAGACAACACAAGGGGAAACCACGCGATCCAAAATACTCCTAAGCTTTGAAGGTATTCTTTAACTTTAATTCACCAATTTTGTTCTCTGAAAACTTGTGTGTGCTCAAATGACCACAAAACCTCTAATAAAGAGCCCTAACCCTACTTAGGATTTGGACCTGCAATTTAACAAAAAGCAACTCATTTTAATAAAAAATTAAGTAACTTAATTTATTAAAAATTTTCCATGCACAATTAATGCACTTTTAACTTAAAATATTATTTTCCTTTCTTTTGTTCCCTTGATTAATTAGTGCAAGTACTTTGTAAAGCATAGTTTATTAGTTTAATTGATTATTATTATTAATGTCTACTATTTAAGTGCAACTCTAATTTTATCATTATTAAATAAATAATTATAATAAATTAATATTAAAATTTTAATATGTGAGTTTCTCTTCTATCTAATTTAGCAAATTAGACTTTTAAATTAAATCACATATTTAATTAATTAAATGTCATTCATATTTTAATATTTTTTTTTTGATTTCAATAATATTTAATAATTCTAACATCATAAAATTAATCCAGAAGTCACAATTAAATCATTTACTAATTATATCACATAGTCAAATCCACATGAAAGCAACATAAACAAAACCAACCAAAACCAAAATGAAACTACACACTCAAAGATAACCTCACAGGGTTAAAAGGGTAGGCAGTTAGATACATGTTCTTCATAGGACAAGTAATTAAGCCATGGCTGGGATTGAACCAGAACATTATCTCCCCATTCTTACCATTGAGTTATTGTGACAGGGCATGCTCAATCCTGACAATTTAGGGAAGTCGATGCCTGGTACTTGCAAACTTGTATAAAAGACGAGCATATATATATATATATATATATATATATATATATATATATATATATATATATATATATATATATATATATATATATATATATATATATATATATATATATATATATATATATATATATATATATATACAGACAATGGCGGGGAGCAATGCATTGTGTAAATTCTGACTAGTAGGTGCCTACGACTCCCTCCCTCAACCAAATCAAGACAAACATGCACACCATAGACATGCAAGTATGGAGTAAGTACCATAAGTAAATCAGGAGGATAAATAACATCATATTCTAATATGGACAACTCATCATCATGAGTATACAGTAACTATCAATTGAAAGCCTATCAATTGACATCATCATGATAGTAATTACATTTGCTAACTAGAAGCAATCAAAACTTCGTTGTTACGAAAGAAATCATAATCACCAAATGCACACATGAAAGTATCATCATTGCACGTAAGTAACCATTACTATATCATATAATCAATTGCCCTACATATCAAAATAATTGCATTTCAAGTATCAGTTAAGGGCTAACATGTCCAGAAAAGAGACAGATATGACTTATCAACGAAGTCTATAATGACAATAAAGAAGGCGTATTACGTTCAACCTCTTCATCCTTCTCAATGTCATCCAATGTGAATCCAAATCGACCCCACTCCTCCATAACCCGCATCTTTACATTATAGATGCCATACTTGGTAAACAATGGAGATTGTCCAATCACTAAAGATTTATATCATCCAAATTGATAGGACTTGCTTATGTTTCCTGTACCTTGTGTAAGATCAAAGTCTATATTTCACTATGATAAGGTCCCACTTCTGAGTTGACTTATTCCACTTATTTGTGAGAATGGCCTCGAAGAAGCTCTTATTGTGGGCATGGCTAGAAGAACTACAAGGTTGGCATAAGATTCAAAGGACGTACTTGTGGAGATTTGTGATATTTCTACCCCAATGTTTCCACAAAGAATTTGAAAAGTAACATAGTGAAGGGTTAGCAAGAAAAGTGAAAACATATTTAAAATTGTTAATAGTTGTAAATTCGTAAATTTGAAATTTTTAGCTTACAAGATGTATGTTTAAGGCTCCAGATATTATACCTTTTGTTTGAATGGTTCTTCTTCTCTTGGCCATCTTCGAAGAGAATGGCCTACCGCTTGACTCCCTATAATTTTTCAATTCAGCCACAAAAAGGTTTCTTTGCTCTATCTTGGGTGTCGTCCTTTGAATGCATGCCATGAGGCTCTCTGTGACCTCTCCATTAGGATTTAAGTAGGAATCCTTGAGGAAAAAATGAGGCTTGAGGTAGTATCCCATTGCACGAACGGGTTTGGTGGCGATTCATCCATGTCCAAGCATTAATTTCTCATATGAGATCATATTTGAGGTAGTCACTCTTGTAGAATTCTTTTATAAACTCTTGTAGATTTTGGTCCTTCAAAGGCATCCTTTAAAGCCTTGTCCCTAGCACCTTTAGGATGAGCGCTTCCATATCTAGATGGGCATGCATCTACTGATGGAGCAGGCAGGCCCTAAAGCTGAACCAGTTGTAGAACCTTTTCAATTTCGCATTATAAATAAACATACACATACATATTGAAAACTCAAGTAATATTCTATTCAAAAAATTGCAAACAAACTAATCTAGTTTAAATAATTTTAGATAGTTTAAACTTGAATTAAAAGATGATTCAAATTAAAACATAGTGTCAGGTTTAAATTTTTTAAAAAAGATTTTAGATACTTGAGAAAACATTGAAAAAATCAAATAAAATATAAAAAATGTAAAAAAATGGTGTTAAAAACTTGGTCTTTGGTCTCTAAATTAATTTAGAATACTTAGCAAAGGCCACTGTTGATTTTCTATGAGGCAAGATGCAACAGAAAAGAAATAAAATCTATATAAAAAACAAAACAAAAAAATCAGAAAAATTACATGGGAATCCAATTTTCCTTTGGAGTCTACTCAAATTCCTCTTAAAAAATGCTTGAAATCCACTCAAATTGTTGCAATGATCTTATAGAAGTTTGGAAGTTTTGTCTTTTTCTCTTGAGCAACAAAAGAGAGCAAACAAAAATGAAGTGAAAAACACTTTTTGCCATCCCAGCTCTTATTCGCTGTTGTGACCATGTCTTTTTGCTTGGACACACTGAATTTTTGCCAAAAATTCACCAAAATGTTAGAAGCATAAATTGTGAGTATTCTACCCAACCTACGAAATTTGCGAATGTTTTGGCAAGTAGTTCATCTATGATCATTATGGAACATGAATATGGACTTTTAATTCCACAATGTTAAATATATACTTCTAATCATCAACATAATGTACATGATGGGTGATTGCAGAGTAGCTTGGATAGGTATAGTTTATTTCTGTTCTTTTGATCATTTTTCTCTCCCCTCTTTAGGATAGAGTGCTTTAGATGCTTCTGGCAAATGGCTGATAATTCCAGGTCTGTCTTGAAAACCTGGGAAATGCTTCCAGGATGTTTGTGAGATGGCTGTTTGATGAACATGTGATGTTTCCCAGAGGAGCCAGATGTGGGGTCCATACTTGAACTGGTTCAGGTATGTGGGCCTCTTGAAGAATCTGGAAATATAGCATATGATAGGGCATTAGAAGCCATTCTTCTATAATGGGTCTTATTGTCAATTTTATCCTATATACAAATTATTTGATTATAGTTAGAGAACTCATCTAGATGTGAATATGTCTTGTTCTTTACTACCTCTCCTAGAATGGATCATAGAATGTGTATCTAGTCATTTCAGAAAAGATGGGAAGGATATACGTTTGCTAGTCCTGTTTGTCAGTTGTAAATAGTAATCACTAACTATTGATTATAAAATATGCCAATTATTTATTAATGACTATGATTCCTCCAAGCTCTTCTGTAGCTAGAGTGATAGTAAATGTATTTTACAGTAAACACAGCCCCTGCTTTGGTACTCCCTTCTGGGTCCCAGAAATGTTTCAGGGCCTCAGGGATTTGGGTTTCCAATGCATCCCTGAAATTGTTGTATAATGTGCATGCACATTGATGATGAAAGCATTTGAATTTCGTTAGTTGTTTGTCAGTTCTCATTTGACATCTCAATTCAAGTCTGATCTTATTTGGTAAGCTTCCACAATGTCTATGATGAAAACTGTATCAATGATATGAATATTTGAGATTTCTCTATATTTTAATTTTTTTTTCTATTTTTTAATAGCCATCTCCTGTCGTCCCCTAAGAAATGGCCCAAAAGCACCCCTGTGCCGGAACATGTGTTGTCCCCGTGCCTGAAATTTGGGAGAGCATAGGTATTTTACTATTTTATGATGACAGAGAATGTGTTTTGGGATGACAGTAATAATAATTTATCGGGAGTTTCTAGTTTCAGGATTATGAAGGGATTACTATATAATATGTTGTCTGCATAATGCATCATAGATTACTATGATACCATGCAAAATTTATTGTTTAAAATTTGAGAGCTGTGTAGTATAGGTTTTGAAGCTAATGTCTAATTTTTTGCTTTCACATGATTTCAAGTGTATCATAATGAATGTTCATTTTTCAACTTTTTGAAACAGGAAAATTTTGCAGCAGGATGTTGATTTGACACTTGCTATGTGCCATCATGAAAGGCAAAAGAACAACGAGGTGCAACCCTAAACTTTTTGTTCTAATGAATTTGCACATTTTGTAATATCATAAAAGCTAGGTGCCGAATTGCTTCATTGAATGCTTCGTATGCCCCATTGTTATTTTCTCAGCAAGGGAAATTGAATTCTTATCAGATTTTTTCTAACATATTATTACCAACAAGCCCTCTTTTATTTGGCAGCTCTGAAAATATAACTATTTTTACCACTTTTTCCTCTGCGTTAATGGATTTTTATGGGTGTTTTCTCAGCTTCTCATCAGAATTCCATTAATGCTAAGATTGCAAGAAAGATCATGCAGCTAATTTTCAATTTTTCGTTTTATTGTGGATAATCTCAATGGTTCATGTGTTATGCTCGTATCACTAAAGGACTAAGATCATTTTCTCAAGATGACTCGAACTATATTCGTTTTAGGAGCTTTCGAATGAAATGCCAATGGAAGTACTCTTTTGGGTTTTTTTACGGAATATGCAAAAAATAAATGAGATAAATAGTAAATAGTTAATACAGTCAATATTGTGATCTTCAAATTTAATTTTTATAGACATTACCTTGGAACCCATTTAATTTTTCTTGGAAGTAGTTACACTCAGTGAAATTACATATTAATTTATATTGCAATTTCCCTTGTGCTATTATCTTGCAGGATAGTGTTATGGGAAGTGACTGGCGCACCTCAAGGCCACCTAGTTTACCTTTTGTGAAGAATAGACAACTCCCATGGAGGCACCGGCCTGATTCGACGAGTCCTGTTGATTCTAAAAGCACAGAACCATCAACAAGCCTTTCTACAGAAGAGATAACAAATGAGACAGATATCCATAGTGTTGTAAAACCAAATCCTGCAGAAGCTGAGGTAAGAATAATCTAATGGAGTAATCTTTTTCTATTTAGATTTCCTAACAAGCTTTGTAAATTGGAATACCTTAATCTGATTAAATGTATGAGAAGTTCTAGAATAACAGATGAGTACACACAGCATGTGGCTGAGTTTTAATGGTAGGAATTGTGATAGTTAGTTTGATGGAGTTGAACATAAGGTTACAAGAGAGTGGGAATATAGTGTGGAAAATTGACATTGAGATTTATTTGTTTCTAGGGGAAAGATCATGGCTAGCTTTAGGCTGGGCAAGGAATTGCTGTTTGGGGATGGGTTTGCTGGCACAGAGTGTTCAAATGTAAGGTCCAATTTTGTATGGCTGGATGGCTGCCCAGGAAGCCTTATAGGTATAAATGTTGATTAGTTTGTGGATACAATCAAAAAAAGGTTTGCGGTTGAGATTGTCTATACCAGTGTTGCAGGGGACCTGGGATACTTGGGTACTTAGGGTGCGAGTACGAGATTTTTCAAAATGGAGGACGGGGGTATTTGGGTACCTCAATTTTTTTAATATAATTTTATATATATAGAAAATCTGATAACATGAGTCTTGACAATGGTGCAGTATGTTTTTAATAATAATAATAATATATGTTAAATGTTTAGATGCATAGCAGAAAAGACAGACTTTAAACATGAACAAGAAGATCATAAATCAGATAATAGTGACATATTGCAAATGATAAACTCATGACTTGAACAGTGAGACTTCACTGTTAATCAGTATTGTATCAAAATTTCAAACTGATGACGTATTGAATTAAGCTTGATAAACAATAAGGTGACACGTAAACAAAAAACTGAAACGAAGATCAGAAATCTTTATCAAGGTCCTTACCTGATGCTCTCCACTTTGTAGCCGGTACTTGGGTATGTGTTCCCAATACTTGGGTACGCGTCCCAGTGGTGTGGGTACACATACCCATCCAACATAGGTCTATATCAAAGCATATAAAAATCACACGCACACAACTGTCTCTTTTCACCTTCATTCAATCTAAATTCCGGTTATGTTCTCAAATTTTTTGTATTTATACTTTTAAACCATGATAATTCTTTCATAAATAAGCTTAAACAATATGCAGTCTAATAGTTTAAAAATGGCAAAGCTCCAAATTTCCATTATATAATATATAATAAATTAAAATTGATGCTCCATTTTATAGTTTTATAGTTTAATTTACCAAGAGATTAAGGGACTGTGATTACAATAATATAAGTTTAAATCAATGCATCCTTCTAGAAATGATATAGTGATAGTCTTTAAGCATGGACATATTATAAATTAAAATGCACGCATTCCATGGAGGTCTGATTGCATACACATTACTTCATACAATATTTCTTATAGTAAAATCTGCATAGATTTAAACCATTAAAATACTCTACCCCAAAAATACCAAACTTAAAATTAAATATGCATATTAACCCTTGTTTCCATTTGACACTGAAAAAGTGGGCTGATATGGCTAATCAAAATGGTCAACCAAGGCTAGGAATTGTGTAAGCATGATTTGTTAGGTGAGACACAGAAGGATTAGGGATCAATTTAAAAAAAAAAAATCACGGCCAAATTCTGTAGGTTCTTTGCAAAATCTATCAAATTTATTTTTGAAGTGGGTTGTCTTGGGTTTGATTAGCATGAACTTGAGGGTGAAAACAACACCCTGATTGTATTGCTCATCATACCACACACATTTCAACTGGAAGTGTTTAGGGATGGCTTCCACGTGCTTGGTTCAAACTTGATTCAGAACTACAGGCTATTGTATATTAAGTTATAATATTGATGAAAACAAAAACAATGTTTAAATAAATACAACATATGTACTGGCTGAGCTAAGGTGGTGAAAGCCCACAGGCAGAAAAACCCAAGGTTACACCAAGTTTCTGGGATGGGGATGACCGGGGATTGGGGGATGAGGTTTTGGGACAACAATTTTTTTGCCAAGTTTGGAGATGACAAGGGGACAGATACATAAAATATATAGGGAAATTTGCATAATATACATTACGTTCATACGAAAACATGGATAAAGCATGCCATTTAAGCATTGTAGAATTTTAACTTACAACATTTCAATAGTTAATATTTGTTTATAATTTGAAATTCATTGTCAATATGTATGTGATACTAAAAAAACAACATAGAAAATGTCCAAAGCCTTAACTGCTGCCATATAGTTTCATGTTCAATGTAAAAATCAAAATACAGAAAAACAAAGTAAACTGCTGCTCCTGTTGTCATCTCTCATCATTGCATCAAAATCAGAGTTACTCCTCGAAGTCACTGCCTTTGTCATGCTCCACCGCATCCAATGGAACCCCAACCAATCCCAGTGTTGTCTCTTCAACTTGGCCCACATTTTCAGTATCAACATTCAATCGTGAAGTTGGAGTTTGCAATTGTAAAGTCTAGGAACATTATGCATGACCGCTAGATTTTGCGCTCATCTAGAGGTATGTATATTACTCTTGATTGGGTGAATAAAAAGTCATATGTAGACCGATTCCTCTCTCCATCAGAGGAACTAGGCTCCTATCCAAGGAAGCAAGAGGCAAGCACCTTGAACTATGGAGCATTGCTCCATGCCATGTCCACCATCTAGTAGGATCTCTTTGACCCTAATATGACTATCCAACCTTGCCTATGGTTTACTGAATGTTTGTCCACAAAGTTTCGTAAAATCAAGGAATTGTGTAAACCCATCTAATACCTTTGGGTCATTGCATAGAGGCACCCTTCCATCCATTTTTGCATGCCATCTGGGATTTAGAGCATAGTTTGCCATATGGAGTGGGATATACACTATGGTCCACCTATGTTGCTCATATAACCCCAAAGTAGAATCCCTAGCCAAAATTATTTTGTTTATCTTTGCAAACATATTGTCACATGTCGCATATCTCTCTCCAAGACTAGGAGAATCTATACTAGCATATCTAATAAAATCTACGATAGGTGAGATGCCAAAGCAAAGATTTTTGCAAAATGCAAACAAAAAGATATTTAAAATGAAAATCAATAATCTAATATTTAATTTTAAATAAAGTGATCAACATATTACCTCATCGTGGTCCTCTAATTGTCATTGAGGAATTTTCGTTTGGCTTATTTTTTCTTTGAGGATAGCTTGAATTAGATTTCTAGGTCCACTTTGGACTCGCCACCATCAATTATAGAGGCTTATGCATCTTAAGCATCCTCTCCAACAATATGAAGTTTTTTTATGATTAGAAATAAGAGTACACAAAAATAACAAAAAAATGCACAATAAGGCACAACAAATACAAGGACACAATGTATTATCCTGGGAAAACCCTCCAACTTGAGGGAGAAAAGCCCAACAACAAGTATATTACTTACATATTTAATGAAAGAGTAGAAGTCTGAATTACAACTTAGCAAAACACATAGTTACACTGCCTTGGGGGACAACAAAACAAGGGGACAAGTTTCCGGGACGTGGGGACAGAGGGGCCTTAATTTGGGGGCGGCAGGGGGGTGGTGGCACAGGATAGGGGGGTTGTGTATACTTTACATATAGTACTTAAAATGCTCATTATGAAAATATGTATTACAATATAAGATATGAAGATGTAAAAGAGTAAATACTTGAACATTACATTGAATTGGAATATTGAAAATTGAACATAGATAGTTGAATCAACAACTAGTCAACACTGAGACGTTCCCCCATCCTCGACAAAGGTGGTGGACTTTGGTGGTGCCACTAAGGACAGGGGGATAGAGTCCTCGAGTCCTCAATGTGTCCTCGTGTTGATGTTTGGTAGCTTCAGTTGGATAAAACTATGGCTATATATAATTATATATGAGATATAAGGTTATTATATGAGAGATTAATATAATAATATATATAATACTATGTGTGTGTGTGTGTGTATGATTAATTTTTTGTTATATTAATTATCTAATTAATAAATAGACACGTTCCATACATGGGACATGTCTCTTCATGACTTATTCTCAATTTAAATAAGAGGTCACTGCCATTTGGAACACGTACCAAGTGGGTAGTGCTTAGTACATTTCCAGCGATCCTTAGAAAAGCAACATGGTATCAAAGCAAGGCTGCAAATGTAAGATAAGGAATAAAGGATGATAGAACAAAACAGATTTTAAGGTGATGACTTAGGAAATGAGGCTATTGTGACAGACCTCTATCCGTATATCCTCTTGACAGTTCACCATAAATGTATGAACATCAAATGAGTCACTTCAAATTTTGTTAAACGATAGTGCCAAGTATGGTGGGATTAAGAATCTTATTTTAATCTCACAAAAAATTTGTCATGACCATACCATTAAAAAAATGATTTGGTAACACACCAGTGAATGCATAAGCAGATTACTGTCAAGAATATGGGCAGGATGAAACCCAATCATCTATTAATGGTAAACAAATGAATTTTGTTGGTAACACAAATAGTGGAGGACTACATTCTTTAAAGAGGAAGCACTGAACATTGAGGACATTCATCATTTTTGTCTGAGTCAGATCTACGTGCTCGTAATGATTGTCTCTCATGATTAAAGAGACCGTTGAATGGTAGGGCAGGCTCGTGTGTGAAGTGAATGCATCAAAAATATGTTGTTGGAGATGTTTTCTATTGTGCCTTCAACTCCAGGAAGTAGTTGCAAAGATTGGATCGGTTTGGTGTTGAAATGTAGTAAGATACACATGACACTTGATAACCAAGGCACTTGTGGACAAATGTCTTTCGAGAACAATCTCCATTCAATAATACATCCTTACGTGGCCACTACATATATGTGGGCATTATAATATTTGTACCTACCTTTCCATATGATATATCCACGCGGATACCTCCCAATGCAAATTATATAAATATTATACCATGTTATAGACCACAACTCATTATCGAATACATCGAAAACTTGGTATTGCATAGTTTGAGATAATAAATGGAATGAATATTAAATGAAGAATATAACGACGAACTGGGCAAAAACAAACATAGTGATAAGGAGTAAGATTGAATGGAAATCAGGAACCTCTATCCACGTGTACACTAAAACATTGACTTTCTCGCTGGCCAAAATCCTACCATAAATAACGCATATGGGGAATAAATAAGGTATAAGTACATGCAGGTCAATCATACCACGTTATCAAGGTACAACTGATTTCTATGGCTTGTTGGAATAAGGAACTTAGGTACGAGTCAGATGCCATCTATGGGCCCAGTATTATTAATTGCAAGTTATACATATACCTTAGACCTAAGCAATATCTTCTAAGTGATAATGACAAATGAGGAATTATTATCGTGAGAAGTCTAAGTTACTTCCATAAAATTCTAAGTTTATAACGTCTAAGTTTGTGATCGTGAGAAGTTTATGATCGTGAGAAGTCTAAGTTACTTCCATAAAAAAGACAACAATTGTAAGGGAGATGTATATATCTTGAAGTATATTTACAAACAAATAATGTTGGAGGTAAGCATAAATTGTTTATTTCCTTATGGATATATTATAATATTTTGATTAAGAACATTAATAATTAATAATGAGGATTTATAATTATAAAAATGATAAATTATATTGGAATATTGGAGATCATTTTGATAATTATATATATTCTATTGGAAAAGATCTTATATTGACTCAATACATACTATAAGAGCAAGTTGCCTTGATCTTTTCCGAGAATGTTCTTGCAGGTAAAAAGAGGGACGTTGACATTTCATTAGAGGCAACCTTGATAGAGAGGGAGCAGATAGAGTATATGATTCAATCAACTTTTGGTGATCCCTATCATATTGATTCAGAGGGAGTGAAACATGTTGAGATGGATTATCTAGTGATCAATAAATTGCAGCAATTAAGAGGACTGTTATTCATATATATACTTCGTGACTATGTGATTTTAACGAGCCTACCCCCTGTGTACATCATGAAGAAGTGACAACTTTCAAATGATGTCACTTGTATTTGCAGAAGTTATTGAAAGGTGACAATCTTACAAGAACTTAATGTAAGCATTATGAAAATGCGTGGGCACATACCTTATAAACATCTTTTTGAGTACATGGTGAATGTTATGCAAATTGATGCTCCAGAGGCTATTATACATAGAGTACGCGTTGAGTATCATAGACTTGATGTTTTGGAGGCCATTACTCACAATACTTGGTGAATATCTTGGAGGCCATTACTCAGAGTATTTGGTGAATATCATATGTTGATATTTTGTAGACCAATACTCAAATTTGATATCAAAATGGTGAATATCATATGTTGAAATTCTGCAGACCATTACCTTATTGAGTACATGGTGAATATTGTGTTGATATTATGGAGACCATTACTCAGAGTATTTGGTGAATATCATATGTTAATATTTTGAAGGCCAATACTCATGATATCAAAATAGTGGAAATCTCCTGATCAAAGATTTCCTTAATGTTTCATTCCTAAAATTGCCAATGGTGTAATCTTTGTCGTATGTTTATCCTCCCTAGCTAAGAGGGAGTGTTGATGTTTGGTAGCTTCAGTCGGATAAAACTATGACTCTATAATTATATATGAGATATAAGGTTATTATATGAGAGAAATTAATATAATAATATATATAATATTATGTGTGTGTGTGTCTATATATATATATATATATATATATAAATTTATATTATATTAATTATACAAGTAATGAATAGACATGGGACATGCCTCTTCATGGCTTATTCTTAATTTAAATAAGAGGTTGCTGCCATTTGGAACACACATACCAAGTAGGCAGTGCTTAGTACATTTGCAGTGATTCTTAGAAAACCAACACCTCGTCTCCGGGATGTGGGGCTAAAAGGGGGGACACGTCTCCGTGTTACTATCTCAAAACACTAGGCTGAATTGAAGCAATAATAGTAAAAACCTCTCTTGATGTGAATAAGCACACCATAATCATTTCTCCTTAGTAACCATGTCCTTGAAGCAAAAATTCAATCTATATGTTCACGCTAATACCTTCTTGAAGAATATTAAACTTGTCTTGACCCTTCATTGTCCTAACAATGAAATGTCAACCTCTTACATGCAAAGATTGGTACAAAAACTGAAGCATAACACCACTTGAGGTGGTCCTATAATTTATTTATTTTGAGTTTAGGAGGGAAAGCGAATTTTGGCTCCTGTAATGTCAAAACTCCCTCTTAGCTAGAGAATTATCTTTCTAGATATCGATGTCATGGAGTCCATCAACATGACAGTTACAGTGGCTGCACCTATTTGTGGAAATAATTTATCACAAAATGTCATATCGATGTCATGGAGTCTCTCAACATGATAATGTCATGGAGTCACTAGTCATGATGTCCACTTTGGCTACTCCCATGTGTAAATTGAAGCATGTGGGCAAGTGCTCATCACAGAGTCACTCAATGTGATGTCATCAGAGAGTCTCACAAAATGACATATACCATGGCTACTCCCCTGAGTGAAAAGAAGCATGTGCATAAGTGCTCATCACAAAGTCACTCATCATGATGTTGTCATGGAGTCTGTCAACATGACATTAACCATGGCTACTCCCATGAGTGAATAGAAGCATCGTGTCCATTTTAGAGATGGAAGAGGGTTTTCACCTCATATTTCTCCATCTCAGAAATATGCATTTTAGTAAGTAGCAAGGATTGCTGATGTTGAATCTCCTCTCAACAAGGGCATCATTTTCAACAACACCAAGCTTTTGTGCAAATTTTACAATGGATCAAAGTTGGCTCAAATGTTTGACTAAACTATCCTGGAAGGAGCTTTGGAAGTCGCACTGCTTCTTGAGCTGCTACACTTATCACAATGTTTTGGGTTTTGTAGTGCTTTGGGCCACATAATTCTGTTTCCTGCTACACCAAGAAATCAAAGAACTGTCTCTTGATACCTGCCTTGATGCAGAAGTTATGAAATACTCCTAAGATGCACTCCCCCGTGTTCCACAGGGACGCATCCCCTGGCCTGGAATCCCCATTCCCAGCCTTGTACCATACCGGGGATGCTTTTTCGACCTCCCCAAACTGTGCCAATTCCATTGCCAAAAAGGAGAGGTTTATTATAGCCAAAAAACAAAGTTTCAGAAATTTGGGGATGGATCTAGGTACCATCCCTGGTACCTGGATACGTCCCTTAATTCTGGGAAAATAAAATGTCTGCTGATACTAGGCCCATCAACCCCCTTCCCCTGGCAAGGCCTCTGTCACCCCTACCCCTTACAATGAAACCCCTGCCATCTCTTACCCTTGGAATGTCTCCCCTCCTTACTCTCATAATCCCACTCCTGAGGATGAATTACTTGATTATCCTCACATCATGGAGAAAATTGATAGCTTGTGTCCTTTATAATATATAAAATACAATAATAATGTTCATTTTGATGTTTTTCAAGATTGCAGTGTTCAAAACCATTGAGTTTTTTACATGATGAGGAAAACAATCTACAGCCTTCATGAACATTGATAAAGTTTGTTTATGAGCTCTAGTAATAAAAAAATTACATTTAACTTCAATAAAATTAGCTTCTATTTCTCAATGATTACCAATATTTTGGAATATTTTGCCAACCCAAGCTCTTGCAGAGTAACCTGTTGTGAGAACTAAAAGTTTATTGTTATGGTAGTTCCACTGGATGGACTGAAAACTTTGTATAAGTTTATCCTTCTTAGACATATGCTTGCCTGATTCTCATGCTCTCCAAATATTCTAAAATATTGTTGAGCTCGCTTTCAACTTTTTAAAGTTCACTCCAGTCACAGGAATTCAGCGTTTACTTCACTGCTTAAGCAATAAATGGTTTTCTTAGGTTTGTGATCCCCAAACCTCAAATTTGTTTGGAAAACAAACCTAATTTCAAGCAGCTGCATGTCTTTTCTATTTCCTTTTCCATCTGACATGATAAAGTATCTCTTATCATTTTATGCAAGTTTCGAAGTTGTCATTTCACAATGTGCTATGCAGATGTATTATAGATACTGGAGAATGAGAATACATTTCGACTGATTTGAATTCTATGGAGAGAGGAGGTTATACTGCCATATAGATAACGATTTTTCAAAACTTTAAATTGCCCAATTCCCTGTCATAAAGTGAGAAAAAAAATTGAATTTTGAAATAATTTGGCAATTAATAGGCTGACCCAATCCCATACAAGTTTGCCAGTGGTTAGGTGGCCATTTTGTATCTTCTTATTTCTGAGTCAAAAGTAGAGAGAAGCAAAATAGAGGTGTCTTTATGAATGTCACGGTGTCACAGGCATAGGAATGACATCTGCCATATGCAACCAGAATGTTTTTATTTCCTCTAGAAACAATCAGGCATCTCTAACTGAAATCAGGAGAAGTTTTCTAATTTTTGGCCAGACGTAATGAAAAATGGGGATATGTGCTTGTGCAACATAGAGCATCTCAAGTATGGATAGGTTTGACAGTAGCATCGCTTTTTATTTGCATTTGCAGCATTAAACCATTTTGAATAAATATTAGATAAATCAATTGAGATTGATAAAAAATTTCTACAAAGCAAGGTGAAATTTGGTATGTTTACAAGTACAATGTTTTTTGAGCTATTTTTATTTTTTTCCCTTTTCTTTGATCAGGGGACAGATTCTGCTGCATATCAACGCCAACCAATTGCTTCTTCTGCCTTAGTTGAATTAACTACACGGCTGGACTTCTTCAAGGAGAGAAGATCCCAACTTATGGAACAACTTCACAATCTTGATCTTACATTTACTCCAGCTTCTCACGGTTTCATGTACACTACATCTCCTCCTTGGACTAGCCCACAATGAGAAGTTTTTCATAATAGAGGCAGATTCGATTTTAGTAAATTGTGGGTTTGTTTCCTTGTGTATATTGGGACATTTTTTTTTAATCATATACAGATTCATGTGAATCTCCCGTCCATTGGGTATGTCACTGGATTG
Organism: Cupressus sempervirens; assembly: GCA_028749045.1. NCBI lineage: Eukaryota > Viridiplantae > Streptophyta > Pinopsida > Cupressales > Cupressaceae > Cupressus > Cupressus sempervirens. The sequence continues at coordinate 742,586,061 of CM053784.1, read as the reverse complement.
CATCATGTATATTCTTGGAGCAGCATAACAGAGTCTGCCAAATTTGAGTTTTCTTCTGTAGCAGTTGAAAGGTGACCATGTTAATACAATGTTGTCTTGTATTCATAAGCTTCTGCTTTTGGGAATGAGTGCTTTGTTTGGTCGATGTCAACATGTATCAAAAAGTTGTACAATAAGATTGATTTTTGTGCAACAATCATTAGCCTGTTAGTGGTTACTTTGTCCCAATTTAAGCAATTATGTTATCTAGACGCCAGTTTTAATATAATGAAGGTTGAAGGTACAGTTCAAATCTGTTTCAAACTCCTTGATGGCTTAATCGTCAGAATTCTTAAAATGGCGTGTATGGATATGATTTAATTTATTACAAATTTTTCCATTAAAGTGCTGGTATTTATTGTGGCATTTCATGATACCGGCCAACTATTTGTTGCAGTTTTGTAATTGACCTTTTGGGCCTCTTCAATGCTGTTCAATATACTGCCATCAGTTTTTTCAATTGTGCAATCAAGAATAGGGGAGAAAGTTTAGCTACTAACAACTAAATTTAGAAGTTTTAATTCGACATTGTTGTTTAGCAGCGCAATTTGGCCATCGTTTTCCTACAGGCGTTATTTTGTCAATTTGACTTTGGTAGGTGCATTTGAAATTGATTGCAACCACATTGACCTTTTAAAGACTACATGCATTTCTTTTCATCTTTCCAGCAGTATCGTAGTGCAAAATTTTTGAGGTTTCTTCTTTTTTCCTTTGTAAATTAAGGTCTTCGTGATCACTTCCTTTATAATATAAAATATCCATAAATATCCATATATCTAAAAAACTGTATAATATAGAACAGTTCATGAGCAAGCATAAATATTTCTTCATTTAAAAACATTCTTTATCGGAGCTTGAACAATTATAAGTGAACAGTTGGGTTACACTTCCGTAATGACAATATCTTGGTTGCCTATGATTTGGCTTTTTAATTAAGTTGATTTTCTTTGTAGAGCACATATTAGAATTTCCTGTGTAATGGTAATCTGTATCCATGAATTCATTTTCCAACAGACGGTGCAATGAAGGACTAACCAATTGTTGCGTTTCGAAAACATGTCTTATCGTTTTTGCTTGATATTCCATGGAGGAAAAACCTTGGTCTGAGCTTATCCACTAATTTCATTGGCATATGCATCGAAGGTTTTAGAAAAAGGAGAGTTGGTATCTGTACGGCAAGATACTCCAAATTTGCGAGAGAAAACCTCTCCATTGCTATTTATTCTTAATTTGGGTTATCTAAGCTTTATTTGAAAAAATCAGGGTGTCGTATTTTTTTGGCATGAAAAGATTTCATAATATCTGCACGTAATAAATCATGATTAACAACTTCAAAGTACAGAGATTAATTTTAACATCCAGGACTATAGACAGCCCATGTGACGGACCGCCTCACACATTGATTATTACTTTTTAGTTTTTTCCTTGTGCAATTTGATAATGAGTGCTTCCAATTCTTCAATTGCCTCTTGAATAAATCAACCCAAAAAAAAGCTGTCAATAAATACCAGTCAAAATATTAAGATATATGTGTCCATTATTCTTGAAGGCAACACACTTAACACTAGAAATATTTTTTGTTTCTACTTTTTAACAAGCTGAGAAAATACATTATTTTTTTTTTCTACTTTTTAACAAGCTGAGAAAATACATTCTTTCTAGCTTTTCAAAAGATATTGACCTCTATGTACACTATTTGATTCACATTAGAAATATTTTTGGTTTCTACTTTTTTATAAGCTGAGAAAATACATCCTTACCAGCTTTTCAAAACATATTGATCTCTATGTATACTATTTGATTGAAGGCATCCCACTTTACATTAGAAATAATTTTTGTTTCTACTTTTTTATAAGCTGAGAAAATACGTTCTTTCTAAACTTTTTAGAAGATATTGACCTCTATGTACACATTCTAGACAGTACAAAGGCGGGCGACTAGAGTTTGAGGCCAACTGAAATCTCTGAAATAGTTAAGCAGTTTAATGATATCAAAGGTAAAGGGAAGACAAATAATTTTCAGGCAATGGACACACTGGAGGATGGGTTGTCAAATAATTACAACCCCATGAGGACACCCATGATGTGTTACTCAGACATCTTTGTGAACGACTTGGTAGCTATGAATGAGATGGTGTGGGCACTTGAAGAGAGGAGCCAAATAGAAAGTATCACAATGAAAAGAGTCATCGAAGATAACTGGAAACTAGCAATGGAGGGCTAGTCACTTAGAGAACAAATTCAAAAATTGCAATTTAATATGGTAAAAGGAGAGTATGAATTAATAATGTTAAGGAAAGAAGTAGGGGAAAAGAGGACAACGACAAGTATCACAAGACAAGGAGAGGCTAAGGAGACAAAAACCCACAAATGAAAAATATACAAGATGCGATGGCCAATATGAAAATAAAAGAGAATCAACTCAAAGAACAAATCAAAGAAGTTAGATCATGGGCTAACATAGTAAAGGGGCCAACAAACACTTATATTGACAACATACAAAAACAAGTACAGAGGCAGATTAGAGAGGAAAAAGAAGTGAGAAAGCAACAAATATCGTCATCAAAGGGCTACGAGACTATGGAGAATAGGAAAACACAACAAATATAGTTGAACTTTTTTAAAGACCAATTAGACTGACATGGAACAACCATACAAGCACAGAGAATTGGAAAATGGATAAGAGGAGGCAAGGATAGACATGTTAGAGTGACAATGAGGTGTACAGGGGACAAAAACATCTTAATTAATAGGAAATTTTTTAGAGGCACACATATATATATCTTGACGATGACCTCACCTTAACGCAATAGGAAGAAAGAAGGAAGGAATGGAAAAAGGTGAAAACAAGAGAAAACGGCAAATGGACGTGGCTACAAAAGGGCAGAACCCAAATTAGCAACAAAATCAGATATAATAAATAGGAACTTGGGCCTACCCAGGAACATATAACTATAGTTAGCGAGAATGTAGAGGTTATCCTTGGAGAAGAGGACCTCGGTTAGGGTTGATAGCTAAAGATAATGACATCATTATGCTTACTGAGACCCACGAACATGATGGATGTAGGGTTCCAAATTTTGAGGGGTATAAGAAGGTATCACTGTAGAATGAGAAGATAGAAAACGGTAGGGGGCATGGAGGCATCACTATTTTAATTAATGAAACTTGGAATAGATTTATAAACTTGGAGAAAGAAGATATAAACAAGCAGTATATATGGATAAAAATAACAGAGAATCAGATTTCTACAATGGTGGTTGTCTACTACTTCACCCCAAAAGGCTCAAAAACGTATGAAACACGGATTGGATCGAGAAGACCCGTTCCCTGCACTCAAAAAAGACATAGTAGTCTTTAACTCTCTAGGGGAAATAATGATAATAGGCGATTTCAATGCTAGAACAACAAACAACCAAACTCTCAATCTCAAGGAGAATTACAAAGAAAGTAGAGACCTAGTTTGGCTAGAAGAAGAAGGGAGACAAAAATGGGAAAGATTATCATAAGATAGCACGGGAAAGGTTAATCATTTTGGGGCTGAATTACTAGGCTTATACTGCCTATATAACATGGTCATATGCAACGGTATGGAAAAGTGGCCTAAATTAGGTGGAATCACATGCAAAAGGCACAATGGGCAAAGTGTTGTAGATTATGTCATATGATTGCAAGACTATGTTGCAAAGATAATTAACTTTGAGATAGAGGATTAGCCCATGGAGCTAAAATCCAACCATAACCCCATCTTGATGAGGAGTGCAATCCGTGGTTTGATGAGGAGTGCAAAATGGCAAAAAAGAATTGGAAAAAGAACATGAACAGAGAAAGTAGAAAGGAATATGATCAGCTGATTAAAAATAAGAAAGAGGAGTATGTAAACATGAGAAGAATTGAGTTGATTAATCTTGGTAAAAGCAGCCCCAAAAAGTTTTGGAAAGAGCTTCAACAGAGAAAAACATAGATAGAGAACATCATTGGGACCAAATGGTTGGAATATGCCAAGAACCTCTACGAGTGTGATTTAGGAGAACATAGAACCATGGTAACTGAGACTACAGGGGAGTTATACAACCAGAAGGATATTATTCAAGGCATAAGGAGGTTAGCTGCTGGTAAAGCACATGATATAGATGGGCTACAAGCTGAATACTTAAAATGGGGTGTTGAAATCCTCACACCACACATCACTACAAAAGCAGAGATATAAACAACCCTTCTAATTACTGAACCATCATGATCAATCCACTCTTCGGAAAGTTATTTAGCAGCATGGTAGAACAAAAAATCAGCAAATGGGCTGAAATAGAAGGCAAAAGAGCAAAAGGGCAAGCAGGCTTTAGACTGAAACACTCTACTATAGATCACAACATCACTCTCAGAGACTTGATAGAGAAAGCTTGGGACACTCAGGGGGTCGAAGCTTTCTGTTGTTTTGTGGACTTAAAAAAAGCATTTGACATAGTGCCACGTAACAAACTTTGGACAAAATGGAAGAATTGGAAGTTCCTAAAGAACTTAGGTCTATTGCTCATAGATTGTATGAGTAGGTCAAAGCTAAAATCAAAACGATGGAAGGGCTATCATAGGATTTTGGCAGCAACATCGGTGTTAAGAAAGGGTGTCAGCTATCTCCAACTTTATTTAGGCTCTATATTGACAAGTTAGAAGAATATATAAACAAGACCAATGAGGAGGGGGTACAACTAGCCCACTTTGTGATAAGATTGCTCTTATATGCAGACGATATCATAATACTTGCTAGAACGACTAAAAGTTTGAAAGAACACTTGAGAGCACTAGAAAGTTTTTGCCATGAAGTGGGAATTTAAGTGAACACTAGCAAAACCAAAGTTATGATCTTCTCGCTAAAGAAGAATAGGGGTATACAAGATGAGTTTCTATTTGAGGGTTACCCTCTTGAGATTGTGGAGGAGTACAAATACTTGGGCATAGATTTTCATAACAAACTCAATTGGGATACATGCAGATTAAAAAGGATTCAAGGGGGTTGGAAGGTGTTATATTCTTTACAAAACAGTTGCAAAAACACAAAATTATGGGATTGGACAACCATGAAAACTCTTTTTGGTTTGCTGGTCACTCCAGTTATTCTATACGGATGTGAAGTGTGGGGTGGTAGTATGTTCGAACATAAATGGCGATAGGTAGAAAGAATTCAAAAACACTTCATCACATGCAATCTTAAAGTCAAGACCATGGTGTTGTATGAGATCTTATTGGTGGAGGTGGGTTCCTTTCTATTAGAAGCCGTCACAATGCTAAGCTATTTAAAGAAAACCCAAGCTCTAGAAACACATCGCTGGCCCAAGCTAGTTGTAGAGGAAAAACTTGTTAGGCAAAAAAGCACATGGATGAAGAAAAATGACAAATGGATGTGAAAATGGAATATCAACATCCATACTTGCCCGAATAACATCAAAGAAATAAAGAAGTTTGTTATGGAAAAATTTCGCAATATTTTATGGACAAGACATAGGGTGAAAAAAATCTTATTACATTAAAGAATTTAACTCGACTTCTAGTCATGATGAAAAGGCCTATATAAGATGCACCTATTAATTGGAAAGCGAAAATGTTGATGGCATAGCTCAGAACTAGTTCACACCGGCTGCAATGTGAAACTGGTAGATGGCAAGTTCCAAAGGAAGAGTGGGCAAACAGAACATGTTTATTCTATAATATGGGAGTAGTAGAGACAAAGCATCACTTTGTCAAAGATTGCTTGGCATACAACTACATTAGATCTAGTTATATAGAGATATTGCAGAACAAGGACTTCAACTACTTATTCGAGGAAGATCAAGTGAAGAGAATAGCGGCTCTGATTATCAAACTTCAGAACAGGAGAGACAAGTTAACCAAAACTTTGCAGCTAGATTAGTTCTGCTCCTATTTTGGGGGGTGATTGTGTAGGTCCCATAGGCTACTTTAGCCTCGTGGATGTCATTAAAATCTATCATATCATATCATATCACCATTTGATGATAATTACGAGTAAAGATCAAACACTTTAATATAATGCCACTCCTTTCTTGTTAGCATTTATTCCAAGATCGCTTGTGGTACTTAATTTATGTGAAAAGCCTTTATCTCTTAATTAAATACATATAAGTTTTTTCTTTGTAATTTTGAATTGAAAGTAATTGTGATTCTGTCTTTCTGTTTATAAAGATTGAAATCTTTTTATTATAGAAACAATGTTTTTTTGTTTGCATTGTATAATTAACAATAATATCAACTTCAATGTTGATTTTCATGCATATGTGATTAATGATGGGAATCCTTGAGGATGTTTTTTTTTTTTTATGATTAATGATGGGAATCCTTGACAACTTTTTTTTAAATTTTAAAGAAGAGGCCAAATTTAGTTGTTGATTTTCTAAAGATGATTTTTAGTGACTTCCAATCTCCCATTGAGAGGTCTTTGGTGAAGGATTTACTTCTCAACAATGACATTTGTTTGATGCTTCAACTTTTACTTTGTTTTTGGGGAGAGCATTAATTAGGTTTCCTTCAAATGTTTTTCACAGTCTTCTTCATTGTCTTTGTTCTACAATTGTAATGACCTTGTAAGCACTTGATCTTGATCATTTTGGTTGCTTCTTACCTTTATTTGGATATAATGACATAAATCACTCAAATTTGGCCAAACTTTTAAGGTAATGATCTTAATTGATAAATTAGATACACATTAATAACAAAGATAATGCATATGCAATGCACGAGTATAATATGTTTTTATTAACAATGGAATTATTACTGAAGAAGACAGGATGATCAACTAAGGATCAAAGTTGATTTGACTACATCCTCCTATATTCCTCAATTTAAAATACATTATTTATTTAGAGGACCTAAAATTTGATTAGAGGATCACATTTATCCTTAACCCAAAATGATAAACAAATGAATAATAAATACTTTGTTAAAATGACAACTTTGGTTAGATAAACGTAAATGATAATTATCAATAGAACGATCTATGATTCTATGGATGCATGTATATCAATATTCTTGAGTATATTGATATACATACATAATTAAATATTAAACCATAAATTATTATATTGATGATTTGTAAAGTAAATTATTTTAAGTATATATTTGTATTGATAAATCTGCATTAAGATGATATTTACATTGGCCATTATCATTGAGCAACAAATATGATCAATATTGAGCGTCTCCTTAATATTATTGATAATGTGTAATGATACATATAATTGTAATTGGTCATCAAATTGACAATAAGGAGTTAACATTGATGGCTCTAGGTGGACTAACAATTCGAGGATTAAGTGAATGTTCAAAACTTCCTAAGTTAGATCAATTAAAAATAGATTGCATGCAAGAAGAATCTAGATTGATCAGTAGATGGATCAACCAAAATACCATCAATGAAGATATTCATGTATTGAACACTAACACAAGTGAAAAAAGAAAAAAAGAAAGAAAAACAACTATGATGCCTTGCACTGTACCTCAGAGAGACTATGTAGCTCCACAACCACAACTTACAACTTTTATTCCCCCAGAGAGCGACCCCGGTTCAACTTATCACCGCTCTCTTCTCTCCCTCATTGATCTCCAACATGTGGGACAAAGTAGCCTTCTAGTGCTATCATTGCTAGTCACTCTAGATTTGTGAGACCTCATAGTTGTTAAACTCGTCAACGACACCCTCCTAGCTTTTCTCAGCAACGGTTTAGGGCACCTGCTCACCGTAGTCTGCACCCTTCAGTGCTTGGCTTCTTTTTACCGAGGAAGGACCCTTAGTCCTTGCCTCGTTCTTGTGCTCCTTGCTTCTTCTTGTATCTCTTATTTTTTCTGTTTGCTTTCTTTCCTTGGCACCATTTGGTGCTCTAACAACTAGCCGTTTTTGAAAAAAAATTTAAATTTTTATCTTGTACTCTTTTCAATCCCATAAACCCTTGTGGTCTCTTGTTGGACATTAATAAATTTATCTTATCTTATCTTATCTTATGGAAAAGGCTCTTCCAAGAAGAGGAAAGACATCTCACATACAATATTTTAGATGTGATAAATATGGACATTATGACACAATTGAAGAGGAAGTCTATTTAGAGAAACTTGAAGGTTTTGTCATACATAATGTTGAATTATATGTTTGCAGATTAAAGGAGGCTTTATATGGACTTAAATGTGCCTCTAGAGCTTTGTATGAAAGGATTGATAATGAGTGGCCCCAATTGCTTAATTGTCCCCTCTTGAATAAATCAATGCAAAAATTAGTTGTCAAGATATTAAGATAGTTTTTCTTGAAGGCATCACACCCAAATGAAATGTTTCTTGTTTCCACTTTTCTAGTTGAGAAAATGTATTCCTCCTAGTTTTCCGAGATATTGACCTCCATGTACATTTTTTGATGATTATTGTGAGTGAAATCAAACACTAATATAATGCCACTCCTTTCTTGTTTGACATTTATCCCAAGATCACTTGTGGTACTTAATTCATGACAAAATATTTTATCTCTTAGTTAAATACATACAAGTTTTTTTCCTTGTAAGTTTGAATTGAATGTAATTGTGATTTTATCTTTCAAAGTTGGTTTATAAAGATTCAAATTTGTTTATTATACAAATAATTTTTTACTTGCATTGCATAATTAACAATCATATCAATGTCAATGTTGATTTCCATGCATATGTGATTAATGATGGGATTTCTTGACTTTTCTAGAAGAGGCCAAATATCTAGATACAAAGTTGTAGATTTCTTGAAGGATGATTTTTAGGGAGCAATTCTTTTGTAGATTTATTTGGTTAAGGAGTTCCTTCTCAACAATGACATTCGTTTAATGTTTTAACTTTTACTTTGTTTTTTGTACGAGCTTTGATTGGGTTTTATTCAAAAATTTTATTCAATTTGGGTCAAAGCCTTTAGGACAACTGTCTACATCCAAAATAGATGTTTTCATTCACCCCTAGACAATAAAACCCTTAAAGAAGCATTCATCGACATCAAACTTGATATAAGTCATCTAAGAATTTTTGGGTGCCCAATCTAAACTCATTTGCCTAAAGAAAATAAGTCTAAGTTAGAATCCCCAGTAAGGAAATGTTTTTTTGTAGGTTATATTGAAATGTCTATAGCCTACAAGATACACATACCTGAACAATTATTAATTAAACTTAACAAAGATTTCATATTTGAGGAAGACATTTCTTTCAAGAGATTCAAGAGCTCTCATGAGAAAGAGGATCAAGGTCCTCCTATGGATGTGGAAGAGGATCATATTCCTGAGGCTCAGAGGGAGTCTCCTGAAGAGATAGAAAATATAAACTAGATTTCTCCATTAGATGAGCTCAACAATAATAAAAAGAGACTACTTTGGGCTACAAAGATGATTCATGAAGAAAAAAAGTATGCAACATGATAGGGAACTTTCAGGATGAGCAAGAGACCCTATACATTTTATAGTTATGTTCCTTTGATGAGTGAGATCATAAAATTAGAATCATATTGTGTTGACAAAGCTCTCAATCATCAAGTATGGAAAGATGTTATGTCAAAAGTGTATCAATCCATTGTAAAAAATGATTTATGGGACACAGTAGCAAGATCTAAAGGAAAATAAAAGGTATCTTCAAAATGACTCTTCAAGACCAATCATGATGCAAAAATTTAGTTTGTTGCAAAAGGCTTCTCTAAGAAAAGGGCATTGATTATGAAGAAAATTTCTCCCTATTGCCCGATACACTTAAATTAAATTCGTAATTTCTATTACAACATCAAAAGGTTGGGAGATCTATCAAATAGATGTGAAGATTTCATTCTGAATGACACGATTGAAGATGAAGTCTATTTAGAGTAACTTGAAGGCTTTGTCATATAGAATGTTGAATCCCATGTTTGCAAATTATAGAAGGCTTTGTATGGACTTAAACATGCCTCTAGAGAGCTTTGTATAAAAGGATTGATAACTACCTTATGGGATTAGGGTTTTCAAAGTATATTGATGTAGATCCAAACTTCTATTTAAAGGTGATTGATGGTGATATTCTAATTCTTATTTAATATTGATGACATGTTAATCATAGGAGAAGATCGCCTAATCACCCAATGTAAAAGGGATTTAGCTTTAGAATTTTACATGAAGAACTAGGGCATTCTACATTACTTCCTTGGATTAGAAGTTTGGTAACAATCATATGGAATTCCTCTTAATCAAGGGAAGTGTACTATTGACACTCTAAAGAGGTTTGGAATGTTAGAGTCTAAACTTGTCTACACCCATGGAAACTAATTTGCACAAATTAAAGGAAGCAACAATAAACACATAATTTTCATATCCCACCATATGTAGATAGATATCAAATCCATAATGTATTTGGTTAACACAAGATCAAATATTTTTTATGCAATGAATGCACTTACCCAATTTATGTGTGAACCAAAATAGATACATCTTGTTGTTGCAAAATATATCTCGAGATATCTTCGAGATACAATTGGATATGGTCTTAGATACAAACATGTAGACCTACATCTACATGGATACACTGACTCATATTGGGTTGGAAGTGTGGTTGGTCGAAAGAGCACATTGAGATATTGTTTCAATTTGATATCAACAATGATCTCATGGATTAGTAGAAAATAGTCATCAATTGCACAAAGCTCTAAAAAATTTGAGTATATTGCAACCTCTATGGTAGTAAGAGAAGTAGTGTGGGTTAAGGAATTGCTTGTGAGACTATTGGAGAGCCCTTGAATTCTGTTATTATTGATTGTGATAATCAAAGTTATATCAAGCATACAATGAATCCAAAATTCAATGATAGGTTAAAACACATTGAGATTCCTTATGACTATATTATAGACATGGTAGGAAGGAATGTGATGCAATAGGAGTATATTAGTACAAGTGATCAGACAATAAATATTCTCTCCAAACCTCTCTCTAGGGTAAAAGTTGAACACTTTTGGGATAAACTTGTTATGGTTGAAAATGTAAGTCAATTCTGAGATGGAGTCTCAATTATTCTTTAGTTGTACTAATATCAAAAGATGTAAAATGTGTAAACTCTTCTGTTGTCATGTGTGCAACTCCATGACTTTATGAGCCCTTGTGGACTTTATTGAAAGGTGACGAGTTTTCTCCACGGTAAAAGTTGAACACTTTTGGGATAAACTTGGTATGGTTGAAAATGTAAGTCAAATTTGAGACCGACTCTCAATTGTTCTTTATTTGTACTAATATCAAAAGATGTTTAATGTGTAAACTCTTTTGTTACCATATATGCAACTCCATGATTTTATGAGCTCTTGTGGACTTTATTGAAAGGTGACGAGTTTTCAATAATGAACACCTCTATTTGATTGAAATTCTAAGGTGATGTTTTTATAATGATCTATTTCACTATCACGACGGATATCATATGAAAAGATATATATGGACATCATGATAATCAATATCTCTTAGACATTTTGATAGATATCATGAGACTTGATATCATTTGGTAGCTCATGATGGTCTTAAGAGATAGTTGTGGTGGATAATGCATCATTTGATATACCATGATCAAATAATGTTATGGTAGACATCATGAGACTTGATGTAAGTGCACATACAATAATAAGGATATTTTGAGTTATGAAGAATATCATGTGACTTGATATTTTTCATATCTGATATCACAATGAGGTGATAACTCTCTCTCACAAAATGGACCTATTATGTCGAATACCAGTATATATTTTGTCTTCTCGAGCTAAGAGGGAGTATTAAAATGATAGCTTTAGTTAGCTAAATACGAATGGTAATTATCAATAGAATGATATATGATTATATGCATGTATGTATATCAATATACTTATAGTATATTGATATAACAATATACATAATTGAATACTAAACCATAAATCATTATATTTATTATTTGTAAAGTAAACTATCATTCACGATAACCTGATTATCATTATTTATTTTCAAGTATATATCTATATTGATAAATTTTTATTAAGTCAATATTTATATCGAACATTATCATTGAGCATCACCTTAAATATTATTTATATAGCAATAGTTATAAATCATTTCATATATGATGACTATACTTATGAATTTACAAATTATACCAATTGTGAAGCAGTTTATGTTTAGTTATCTTGATTTTATTATAGATCTCCATTAGTTTGTTAAGACATTGTTCATAAAATGATGCTTATGGATTAAGCATGTTAGTGGAGAGATATGTCTCCAAATATGTAAAAACAAGTCTATTCATTGTGATGTCTCTTAAATCTTGTATATATAATCCAAACAAGATCGAATAGAGACAAGTAAAAAATTCATAATTGCAAGTCAATTGGAATTCATTCTATCTCTCTAATACTTTGAAATTTGTGATCCATATTCTAAAATAATTGAAGTATTATCAAAATAAAAACTATTCACATTTGTGGAATATCATTGCATCATTATTCTAATCTAAAAATAAATCTAATCTACATTAACATACTTTATCATTAATATTATCAAAAAATAATAATAGATATGAAGAGATTTTGCTAATTCCTTATCTCCGAATCAGACTTTTAATCCTGTCTTTAAATGCTGAGAATGGTCTTCTAAGAATTCTGAATATTGATGGAGTTAATGCCTAATTTTATGCAGATCCACTAATGAATATTCGACTTTTGATTGTGAGGGAGTATCTCTTATATAATTTTCAGGATATAGATGCTTAGAGGAGTAGACTTTGTTGTAGCTATGTGTCCTTGATCTGCATCTATAACCTCCCTATATATCCTTCCTAAAGGGTATGTCCCTCAAAGGGACATAACCCTTCCTAAACTAGCACTAACTAAACTCCCTCTAAGTCGGCAATTAGGGAAGACAAATTAATAACACCTAACTAACTATGTGTTAGTTTAGTTAAGCATCATACTATTGCTTCATGAGAAGTCGCTGGCTCCTAGGAAGAGTTATACATATAATATACTGCTAGTTTAGAGATATATAATAATAGGAAGCGAAAGTACAGTCTGTACTATCAGACCTGTAGATTATCTGGTTAATATTCTTAAGAAGATATTGTATTCTGATTGTTGAAAATATTATGAGCCTGTCATGGAGTTGCAAGATTGAATGGACCGAACTAGGAAATTATCAACCAAAAGAAAGCAATGAAGAACAAGAAGATAAAATTCTCTACAAGAGCTTTCATTGAATGAAATGAATTAATATTGAATTGATTGAGATGTTCAAACAAGAGAAATGAGTGAGCATATAAAGCACTTACTAATGCAGGATAAAGTGATGAGACAGTAGGTATAATTGACCAACAACAAATATGAAATACATGATATACACATTAAATGATGATATCAAGATAAATGTGACCAAATGTTCATAGCATGTGTTATTAAGTTATTTTAGGTAAACTTAATTATATCAAATTATATTTACTCCAATAACCCCCTTGTTAAATTTAGGATAATTGTAAATGTAATAAAACTGCATGTAATCTATGTGTTTCGAAAGGCAACAATCTCTCTGAATTTATATTGTGGAAAAGACAAGGAGATTCATATCCCTTTATGGGACATATCTATTCATTAACACATATTATTTATGATTAGTAATTAACATATAATTTTCAAGTATATTTGACTATACGTGTGTGTGTGTGTAATGTTTAATGATTACTAATCAGAGTAATTTAACTAGTAATCATAACAATGTATCTCATGTTTAAATAACATACCTTATAGAAATAACATACCTTACCCTCAAGCAATACAAAGAGATATCATATCAATATGATATTTTTAGAAATGTCATATTTAAATATATTAGGAGTTATCCAACATAAGGATACCATCTAATGATATCGAGAGTAATGGCCTGAGAATATCAAGTTACATTATTTTCACCAAGTACTCCTAGTAAATGGCCTCCACAATATCAAGTCACATAATAGTCACCAACTATTGTAAAATGTCCATAAGGTATGTGGACATGTATCCTCAATAATACTTACCATGGGTATATTATATTCATGGTTTGTTTGAGGAAATTAGTCCACAATGCAAGATATAATCTATCATGATCTTCTTAGACATCATAAGATATCCTTCATAATAGAAGATTAAGTTATTGTATGATCGTCACCTTCCAATAACTTAAACAAATACAAGTGATGATGATTTGGAAGTTGTCACTTCTTCGTGATGTACACAGACCCCAAATAGTCATAAAAAACCATTCATGATTAACAACATAGTCTCGTTAGTACAATAATCAAATATGTTGATACTTCCTCTCACTAAAGGCTCCGTTCCATTACTTTGAGCTTATCTTCAATATTGTACAAAGTTCACTTTGGAATAGGACTTGGAGAAAATATCAGTTATTAGATGGGTAAGTGCACCAAGTGTTGGAAATCTTAATGGGAAACAAGATACTAAGGGGGGTGAATCAGGATCTTGATACCTTTTCTAAAAATAAAATTCACACCTAATCCATCTCATATCTTAGATCTTATACCATATAAACATAAACATGTAATGCTGAAATAAAATCTATCTAAGCATAACATCCATGAAAATCATCAACACATGGCACAATGTTTTTGGTTACCCATAAATGCTTCAATGTGAAGGTAAAACTGGGGTGGGGATGAAACCCATAAATCTTCACCGTTGCAACAAAAAAGTTAAACCTATTAGGCTTACAATTTGATCATATCATATGATCTACCTTGTGAGGGGTCTGCTCTGATAAAAGCATTTAATACTATTAGGACTTACTCTTTTAAAGGATTTTTCACTTACCTACAGTAAAGTAAGGATTATGTTAGGAAATTTGAAGTAGGTATGTTAGAACCACTATGTTAAGAGATTTTACCTCACTCAATCTGTAAAACTAATTCAATACATAACCCTTCAATTTTCTCTAAAATCTTATTACGGATCTCCTCTGTTCAATGTGATCTCCTTATCTAATATCTTCATTTTTTCTTTCACTACTGTGGTTGCATTGTCTAAACTCCTTTAAGACTTATCCTTCATTTGCTCTACACTTAGCTTGTTCCTCCTTCATTTCTCCTTGTTAAGTATATCGCTTCATCCTGATTGAAGCATTTGTATTTATTATGGTTATGAACATATATATATATATGATTGTGATATTGATATAATAATATATTCAAATACACACACACACACACACACACACACACACACACACACACACACACACACACACACACACACACACACACACACACACACACACACACACACACACACACACACACACATGCACTTGTATATATTATTATCATCTATACATATTCATATTATTAAATTAGTTTCATATCATTATAAGTCAAACCATATTAAATATTGTTATTTTCTACCATGAATTGGTAAAGGCAAATAAATGTTTTAAAAGCATTGATATTAGTTATCAAGAGTCAAGATCTCATGAGAGGTTGTGACAACCGTGGAAATTGCCACGAGAAAGTCACACCCTCTCATGATAATGTGACCTCTTACAAGATATATATTAATGTATTAGTTAACTATTCTTATGAGCAAATCAATAATTGTGGCATTCAAGATAAACTACAATCATCAAATTATTACTAATAGTCTTTGCATACTGCAATATTGAGATCAAAAATTATCATTATACTTCAACTTGTATTCAAGGGTTTGAAACTGTTTATTGGTTACTGACATTACTGAACTTAGTTTTTCTCTAGAACAACTCCATATTCTTTGCATGGTATCAGAGCCTAACTAGAGAAAAATTCTAAAGACAAACTTACAATATTGTTTTCCTTATACAAGGCTATTTTTACCTCATTCAAAATGGTGAACAAAATCAAAGTAGAAGATAGATTGGAAGGGCCAGTAAAATTTCCTTCTTGGAAAATTTGAATAATAGCATTACTTGAAGAACTCAAACTAGATTATTTCATAGAAAAAGATATTAAAATACCTAAAGAAGAATAATAAAAAACTACTTGGAAAAGATGAAACAATAAAGCTAAGAAAATTATAATTGATGCTATCAGGGATCATATACTTCCTTCCATAGCAAGTTTGAAACTAGTGTATGAAGTATTTTAAAACTATAAAAGATACATTTGAAATAAATAATGCTAGTAGAAAACTAACATTAAAACATTAGCTTCTAAATATATAAACAAATAAAGGAGAGTCGATGACAACTTATTTCTTAAGAATCTTTGAAAGAAGAGATCAACTTGCCACCATTGGAAACAATGCAAATGAAAAAGAAATTACACTAATTTCTCTAAGAGGCTTACCTATATCACGGGAACCCTTCATTTAATATGTAAGTCTGTTGGAAATATAAGGTAGGCAAGGTTATTGAGAGGGAAGGGGTGAATCAAGAACCAATAAAACTTTATCTTCACCAATTAATCCTTCATATAATATTATGATCTAACTGCATGCATGAAATAATGAACGTAAATAAACATTCATAACACTTTGATACAAGATATGATAACCTAGAAACTTTCCAATTAGAAAGTAAAACTGGGGTAGAAATGATACCCACAAGCTTTAGTAGTGCAGTATAAACTTAACCTGTTAAGGGTTACAATTGACCACTTCTAGTGATCTGCCCTGTTAGGAGCAATAAGGACTATGAGTTCCACCTTGTTAAAGGATTTACAAACATACAAAGTATGCACTCAGTTAGGAGATTTAGAAAATATTGTTAAGTCTACCCTGTTAAAGGATTTGATTGATGCAATTGTTAGGATGAACTAGCGGTTGATCTCTAATTTGTAACTTTGATTTACTGGTTGAGATTCCTTGTATTACAATGATCACCTGACTGTGATAGATAAATCTTTATTGTCCCTTACACTACTCGTAGCCTTCTCTAATTCACGCTTCTAATGATCATATGCTCTTCACATCCTTACTTGGATATGATACAATGTATTACATATATACCAATCCAAATCATAACATACTAGAGTCCGCTACAATACCAGTTTTATCATAATTCATAAAGTTGGCCCAACTACCGTAACTCAAGTTCTGAAGACAAACTCGATGATGTTCTGATACATGACAAAAATTGTCAACGCTCGACAATCTTTGGCACTCAGTTGAACTTGAAGCTCAGTCCATACTAATCACTTCCAAGTAGTTTGAACTCAGTCAGCACTGTGTGACTTAATGAATATTGAGAAACTCAATATCATCTGGATCACTTGCTTGACACTCCATGACTCGGTCAACACTAGATCCACTTCGTTAACCCTGTGAGCTTGGTAGACACTGTTGGACTTGGTTAAAACTATAGAGCTTGATTAACACTATGATCTTCTTCACTTCCACTGACTAGCTCGATAGCCTTTGCTATGCTTAGTTTGCATTGAAATTTGTCTCTGAAGCTCATTAAACACTATGTAGCTCGACAAACATTGCAAACTGACTCAGGTGCGTGGTAGACACTGTATTTTGACTTCTTAAATCGAGAACAACTGCATCACTTGGTTAACATTGCAAACTGGATGATAAGCTCAGCATTGTAACCAATTGACTAAGTGTTGAATCACTGATAGAAAAATTAACCTTAATGTCAAAAAAGTCATCCCTGTCTTCCAAAGTTTAATCAACTCAAGAATGAGTGCATTCAAGAGGAATCCCAATTAATCTCTAGAGGAATCTACACAAATCAAGAAGGGGAGATTCAAGTCCTACATACCAACAACAAAAGAAAAGGGAAGAAGAGGAAATTCAAACCAAAAAGATAAAATAATCCTAAATATAAAAAGGAAAGGGGTCTATCCAAATTTCAAAGCTATCAATGTGATAAAATTGGTTACATCCAAAAATTCTGCCCTGAAAGAAAGAAAAATCAAGCAAACATATCTGAATCTTTTGAAGTTGAAAATCCTTTATTCTTTCTAGCTTTGTCAAGTGAATCATACACAAGAAATAGTATTTTGGATAATAGATAGTAGAGTATCAAGACATATAACTGCATTTAGAAGTTAGTTTGAAACATTCGAGAAGTATTGCATAAAAGAAGTCACAATTGGAGCCAACTCTACTTATCCAGTAAAGGAAATTGTGAGTTGCTCTTTACAAATACAAACTAGATAAACTCTGCAATTAAAAGAGGAACTATTTGTACTAGGAATAAAAAGAAACCTAATTTCCATTTTGGGTCTAGCTGATCAAGGATATCAAGTCACCTTCATTGAGGATAACGTATTACTATTGCCTAGAAACTCCAACATAAAGAATGCCATCAATATAGGATCAAGAGATGGAAGCCAGTACAAATTAAAATTTAAAGCAAAACAACAAGCTCTAAATCATGAAGTTCATAATTCTAATGAACTTTGGCATAGAAGATTAGGGTACCTTGGCTTTAGTGATCTTCCCATCATAGGGAAAATCATAACAGGTTTGCCTAACCTCAAATCTGATCACATCAGTATTTGCAAAGGGTGTGCTCTAGGAAAAAATAAGAAAGGATATTTTCCTTTAAGAAAACACAAGTCTAAAATTGCACTAGAACTTATACACACCAATTTATGTGGGCTCATGTCAACACCCTCTCTAGGGGGGCTATTGTACTATGTAACCTTCATTGATGATTACTCCAAGAAAACTTGGATATATTTTCTAGAACTTAAAGAATCTAATGAAGTTTTACAAAAATTCAAAGAGTTCAAAGCTCTTGTGGAAAATCACACTGGAAAGAAAATAAAAGCATTAACATCTAATAATGGAGGTGAATACACATATGACATTTTCAAAGAATTATGCATTTATGTTGGGATTAAGAGGGAGACTACAATACCATATAATCCTCAATAAAATGGGGTTTCATAAAGGAAAAATAAGACTATTGTAGAAGCCAAAAAAGTCATGATTCATGATCAAAGCCTATTTGTCTTTTTGGGTTGAAGTAGCAAATATAGTAGTCTATATTCAAAACATAAGTCCTTATGCAACACTAGAAAATATAACTCCCAAAGAATCTTAGTCATCAAACCAAATCTTAGTCATCTAAGGATTTTCAGTTGTCCTATCTGCATTCAGATTCCCAAAGAGAAAAGGTCTAAACTAGAACCTTCCGAAAAGAAAGGCATATTTGTTGGCTACAATGAAACAAATAAGGGATTCAAAGTATACATCCCAGGGAAAAAGTCTTATGAAATCAATAGGGATGTTCAATTTGATGAAGAGATTGCGTTGAAAATGTCTTTAAACAAAGAAGAGGAGGAAATTGAGAATCAGAGGGAGAACACTATAGAAGATAATTCAACCAGAAATCTGTGGGAGAGTGTCCCCGAAGACAGAGACACACTTCCATCCAACATTGAAAATGATGAATTTTTAAATCACAAGAAAATACCACTATGGGCAAGAAAAATGATTGAAGGGAACAATGTGGAACCAGATAAGTTTCTAGAGAAAATAAGAAAACTAGAAATAAAAAATGCTATGTTTCCTTACAAATCGAACTCACTAAAAAAGAACCAACTAATGTTGAGGAGGCCTTAAAATGTCAAGCACAAAGAGATGCAATGGTAGAGGAATATTAATCCATTCTAAGGAACGCTGTTTGGGATATTGTTCCTAGACTTAAAGACAAATCTATGGTATCTTCAAAATGGTTGTTTAAGATCAACTATGCACCAGAAGGAAGTATTGAAAAACATAAAGAAAGTTTATTGCAAGGGGTTTTTGTCAAAAAGCCAAAATTGATTATGAAGAAATATTTGCTCCTGTCGCATGATACACTTCAGTACAGACGATAATTGACATTCCTACATCCAAAGGTTGGAAAATACATCAAATGGATGCAAAGAAAACCTTCTTGAATGACATCATTGAAGAAGAAGTTTACATAGAACAACTTGAAGGATTCATGACACATGACTAGAAACTATACATATGTAAACTTAAAAAAGCACTCTATAGGTTGAAACAAGCTCCCAGGGCTTGGCATGAGCGGATAGACAACTATCTTCTCAAATTGGGATATTCCAAAAATGAAGTTGATCTGAATAAATGTCTCAAAATATCTAATGATGACATGTTTATACTCATTCTTTATGTTGATTATTTATTGATAACAGGTGCAGATAATCTTATAGCCAAATGAAAACAAGATCTTATAGCTAAATTTGAAATGAAGGATTTAGGTCTTCTACATTATTTTTTGGATCTAGAAGTACAACAAAAGAAAATTTACATTTTCCTAAATTAGGAAAAATGTACTATAAATATATTGACTAGATTTGGAATGGATTGTAAACCATTATCTACTCCAATGGAAACTAATCTTCATAAAATTAAAATTGAAGCAGTAGATTCAGAACCAGTAGATCCTACTCACTATCGATAAATTGTTGGATCTCTTATGAACTTAGTGAACACTCGACCAAATATCTACTTTGAGAAAATGTGTTAAGTTACTTCATGTGTGAACCCAAGAAGATTCATCTTATGATAGCCAAGCATATTCTAAGGTATCTTCGAGGAACAATTGGACTAGGGCTGAAGTATGAACATTTTGAACTGCAACTTCAAGGGTATACTAATTCAGATTGGGTAGTTAATTCTATTGATCACAAGAGTACAACTGGATGTTGCTTTAGCATTGGATTAGCTATGATATCTTGGTTAAGAAGAAAATTGTCAACAATTGCTTAGAGTTCTATGGAAGTAGAATATGTGGTAGCTTCTATAGTGTTAGGATAAACCACGGACAGAAAATAAAAACTACATGCAAATATAACCAATAACAGAAAATAATAGAACACACAAAAATGAACACAAGGCACCAAGATTTAACGTGGTTCACCCAATCCCTGGGCTACGTCCACCAAACAACAAGTCCGATCTTATTACAATCCAGTGATTACAACTTGATTACAATCCGTAATCCCTTACAACTCAATACCGCCACAAGAACCAATTTCGTATCACAATATTATGAAAAATACCCAACCCTAAGCCCTTTTATACAAGTATTAAACCGCTTTAGGGTTATAACATGTCGGCCATAATATGTCGGCTATTGCCCAAATTTTTTTTTTTCGGGGCGATGCCCCGAACCCCACTATTTATGAAGTATGTACAGTACTTTCCTGATTAGTCACCACAATCTAACATATAGGAGCACAGGAAGTAGTGTGGTTAAGGAAAATTTTATATGGACTATCTAGAAAACTATTGGAATCTAGTACAATTCATTGTGACAATCAAAGTTGTATTAAATTATCAGTTAACCTAGTATTTCATAACAAGTCCAAGCATATAGAAATGTCTTACCATTATATAAGGGATATGGTAGAAAGAAATGTTATCAAATTGAGGTACATCAATATTGAAGAATAAAAGGCTAACATCTTCACGAAACCTCTTGCTAAGTTGAAATTTGAGTATTTTAGGAATAAACTTGGTATATCTAAACTGTAATACAATATTATGTAAACTTTTATTGAATATATAATAAAATCAATATTGCAATATTATGGATGTGTTGTGGCAAGAAAGATGATGATCTTTCCTGCGGTTAAGGTCACTATTGTAAGATGATGATCTTATCAATAGGTTGACTTGTTGTCATACGTTTATAAATTGGTTGGAACACATGATGAAAAATGTATCTAGATTCTCTACGTTTGGGTTGAAATTATGAAATATGTTGAATATCTTGATACTATGTTATCACAAGGATTAGTGATAACGATTGTGTCATAAATAGTGAAAATAAATGAAATTCATTTCCTCAGATTGATTCAAGTGCCTTGGATGCATTCAATCCTCTTTTCACTAAGAGGGAGTGTTAAGAATATGGCTTCATTTGGATTGAAGCATTTGTATTTATTATGGTTATGAATACACACACATGCACGCGCGCGCGCACACACACACACACACACTTGTATATATTATTATTGTTTACATCTATATATATGTTCATATTGTTAAATTACTTTAATATCATTATAAGTCAAACCATATTAAATATTGTTATATTCTAGCATCAATCGGTAAAGGAACATTAATGTTTTAAAAGAATTGGTATCATTTATGAAGAGTCACAATCTCATGAGAGGTTGTGACTCCTGTGGCAATTGCCATGGGAAAGTGACACTCTCTCATGATATCGTGACCTCTTACAAGATATATGTTATTGTATCGGGTAACTATTCTTATGACCGAATCAATAACTGTGGCATTCAAGATAAACTATAGTCATCAGATTATTACTAATAGTCTCTGCATGCTACAATACTAAGATCATAAATTATCATTATACTTCAACTTGTATTCAAGGGTTTGAAGCCGTTCATTGGTTACTGAAATTATTGAACTTAGTTTTTCTCTATAACTGATCCATATTATTTACACTCTTCCATTCACATGCACACTCTTCTCACTCTAATACGAGGTTAGGAAACCTTCTTAAAAAGATAAACCTAGAAAGTTCTAGATTAGGACCAATGATCCATATTTCATCTTATTGTTGTTTTCCCTTCTGATTTTTTGATTGGTTAATCTTATTGTCTAGGGATTAATTCCATCTGACAAAATGCATAACTTCCTCCTTAATTGTCTCTTCAATCTTTAAATGTCATGTAAAATTCGACTAGAATGAGAAACATAAGTTTTTGTGCAATTATGAACTCATATGTTAATATTGGTTTAGTTGGCATTTGAATGTTCTAACGCTCTGTCTTAACTAACATTCATGCTGCCACTTAGCTTCTACTCACTCAATATATTATGTTCATGCAACAATAGCTAACTTTTTGCTTGGTTGATCTCAACTGTGTTACTTGGCTTATATGCTTGCTCAATCTCAACTGGGGTGCTCGGGAACCTTTGACTTGCTCAGCATGTGATGATAAATAAACACATCCTTTGTAGCTCGACCTTCTCTGGATGGCTCGATTGCGGTGATGATCATCCAATGGTGCCTTGGAAATGACTAAGTGTTAGACACTAATAGAAAACTTAGGCTTAGAGATCAACAATATTCCCCTTTGACATTAGTGGCAAAAACACTTTGTCATAACTTAGCATTTCATGCAAAAATAATACTCCACTTGAGACTATAACTCAGTCTGAGAAAATTTAATATTTGCTATACAGTGTATGCATGTTTGAAATCTCTCTGATGTTGTTCCACCTGATAATGTTTCCCCTTGTTATCTCTAGATATTTTTACCTTTAATATATTTCTCCCTTGTATATTCCCCTTTGTATATTTCCCCCTTGTTTTTGTCACTTATGGCTTGGGGTTTGTTGGGGCTATCTTGTACTTATAAAAAATATTTGATGAGTAGCCAAAATTGCTTCAAGACCTTTATTCCATCTGCCGCTTGTAGATTCCATGACTTGAATATGAATCTCTAGCTTGGTAGTTAGATCAACTAAGTTCTAAAAACTTGAAAAATGTGTGTCTTTCTTCAACAATAGACTCCGAGCTATATATAATTCATTTTGAATGATCCAAATGTGGTAGTAGCATAAATTTAATAGCAATCAATTTGTTCCTTATGCCATTGTCTCTAGCTAGTAACTCGATTGTCCTTTGTTGACCAAATGTCAACTTATTGTATGAAGGTGAGCTTGAACTTGCGTCCTTGCTCAATGAATGTGAACATGCCTTCATATCTGCTCGAATTATGTCAATTAATCATTGATTCTCCAATGTAAAGAACTCAACATCACAAATCTTTGTATATAAAGAATGAATAATCTTAGAAATTTCTTCCATCTATTTGACTAGATTAGAAAGCTCTATTTGTCTATGTACAAGTTCCCTAGAGACTTTCTCCAAAACTTTGTGCTCAAACTTTCTCTCAAACCATTGCATCAATTTATCATTGGTCTCAATATCATCTATTTGAATTTTGTCAATTATGTACACCAACTGATCCAAGATTGGATGTTGACTATTAACACCAGTGATTCCAAATGTATCAATAAAAATGTCTTTAATGTTTTGTAATACCTACTTCTTTGTGTGCTCTCTTTGTAGCTATTCTTGCTTTTACTTACGACTCAACAAAATTTGCAACTCTTTCATTTGTTCCAATGTCAAATTATTTAAGTCATACATGGGTAAAGTGATTACCTCATCTAGACATATCAACTCTTCTATCATCACATCTGATTGTGCCACTATCTAAGATTGAGGGGTTGTGTCACTGGGTACTGATAATTGCAATTGTTTACCCTTTTCAATCAATCTAGATACCTGTTTATGCTCCTGTTGAGTAGACATAACTTGTTATTTAGGTGTGATAGTTAGTATCTCAACTAACTTAGCACTCGATGGTTATATAAGTGCTTGTGTAAGCTCTTGTTCTTGGGGGTCTCAACTTCTTCTATTATTTCTATTTCTTTCTCTTCTTTAACCTTCTCAACTGTATGACCCATTGGGATACAAGTAAATTGTGGAAACAAAATTATGGCATTGCCTTGTTGCTCAACACTTGTATCAATAGTAACTTATGTAACATGAAAATTATCAGTTTTGGCACTTTCAATCCTTTGATAATCTTCAATTTTTAGTAGTACTAGATTGGTGCTTGGTATAGATGTATTTGATTCAATAATTTTTAGTTCTTCTTTAGCCAACACATTTTGATCCTATGGAGATGAATTAGGAATGTCCTCAATTTTGACATCTTGTTGTTCACACCCCTCTACCAATTGTCTGATTTCCTTTGCAAGTTTTTTAACCTCTATTGCATCATCCTCTTCTTCCTTAACTTCTTCGCCTCTTTCCTATACTTCCTCATCTTCTTTATTAGTTGATGGAATAAGAAACCCAAATGCTTCCTTCCATATATTTATGTTCTCTTGCTCAACTTCTTGAGCTTTATTCATCATAATTTTATAAGCCCTCTTCTTAGGCATAAATTTCTTCACAAAATCTTTCAAGGCTATAGACATATGTGTCTTCCCTAAATATGGAATTGTTTGTGCTAACATGGTCTCCCTGATATGTCTTTTAGTGGATAATACCCATTTCCACTTAGCATCAAATTTATTATACAACTTTTCTAGAATTCTTTGACCTAACTCTATAGGTGTAGATTTAAATTGTATCATCATATCTATCAATGATTTTTCTAGCTTCTCTTGATCTTCTTTATTTAAAGAATCAAAATTGATTATCTGTAATGCTTCTATACTTGTTGACTCTTTCATTGTCACATATACTTGGTCAACAATTATTGGAGGCGGTCTCAACACAATCTGAATTTTCTTAGATTGTATGACTCAGTTTCTTCATCATCATCTTTCTCTTGTGTTACATTTAGTTTTCTATTCAGCCTCTTTGGTAGGTTCTGCTTTGGTGAATTGTTGGTCTATTTTCTCTTTGCTGGACTTTCTTTTGGACTAGTAGTCAGGCAGTAAGATGTCTTGGATCTTGTTAGTATGCTACTTTTTGGTTCTTGGTGTGTGACAACCTTTTGCACACCTTTCTTGACATCTTCTTTAACCTTTGGATCAACAATTATTATTTTCTTGTGCTTTTTTGCCTTGGGCTTGACAACAACTAGCTCTTTTGCTTTAAATTCCTTGGCTTTAGTTGTATGTTCAGATTCTTCCCCTTCATCATCTTTGCCCTCAAGACCTTTGATTGTATTTTCTCTTTTCTTATCTAGCTTGGGCTCACTTGACTCTATATTCATTTGATCCTTTATTATGTCATATGTGCTAAATGGCTTGACATTCACATCAACATCTTCTAACAAAAGTGCAACCACTGTTGCTACGACTTTGTCAAAATTTACCTCATAAGGCATTGGCCTTAACCATACAACTCCAGGTAGTATATCCTGGGCATACACAAAATCCATGTCTACCATGAAACATATATCATCAAAATAATTATCTATAGTGGATTTAGGAATCCTCATACAATTTTTCATTTTATTCTTGGACTCCGAAAAATAGTTATCCATAATTTCCTCAAATTTTCCTCCTACTTGACTTATCATGTCATTTATTTCCTCCATAGCCGACTTTCTCCTATCCCATGCTACTATGTTGATGATAGGAAATAAATTTTGTACATAGAAAATTATACAAACTAATAAAAAGCCAAACTTACACGATGTATTCTTTGCTTTACTTATAGCTCCAAAATTATTTGTCACTTGTTGCAATTGCAACTCGACAAGATCATAACTATGATCCTCTTTAACAATTTTGTAGCCTAGGTCCACGACAACATATGAAAACACTATTCAGTTGGCTCGATTGATAAAACTTATGTGCAATCACTCATACTACAAATTTGACAATAGGGTCTTCAATCCCATCGATTGACATACCTTGACCATTCCATCTAGCTTTTGTCATTTTCTCAACTTCATTTCTTGTTGTGCATCTTATTGACTTTGGCCTATCCATGGTAGGGTATCTTGTTATTCAACGCATGATGGCCTTGTTGATCTTAATTGGCCCTCCTTCTAACCATACCTTCATGTTATGAATATAGATCGATTCAATCTTTATCCATTCCACTTTGAAAACTTTTAGAAAACCTAGGGCACAAGTAAGCCCTTTCTTGGCAACAATCTTATACTCCTTTAATACTCTATTATCAAAAAAACTTCTCATAAGCTTCTCTCAGCTCAAAATCTTTGACTTCTCTGATTTTTCACATATAACAAGTTCATACATCTTGAATTGTTAGAACCTTTAGTAGAATTGATGACGGAGCACCAATTTTGTCTTATGTTGCTTCAAAATTTAAACGATTCCTAAAATTAGGTGGGGGACACTAATTGTTCCTTAAAATTTGTGCGTTGCTCTCCTTCAACATTTCGCTCACAATTACAAATGTTGCCATTTCAAACTAGGGTTTTGAAACAAACTTTTCTTTGAAAACTTCATAAAATAACTAGCTCGATAATAAAAAATTGTACTTACTAAATTTTATCAAATTGCCAACGACACACAATGATTCACTCGCTTTGTCACTAAATTTTCCTTTATCACATCTAAATCTCTTGTGCGCTAGAATTTGCTTGATAAAGTAGAAATAATTTCCCAAATTTGATATATACCTTCAATTTTGCCAATTAGGTCTATAATAAATGCATTTGTACTCTGGTAGGTGCACAATAGTTGTCTTGGCCTTTCGTGCCTCTTTTTAAATACTCAGTCACTATCACCTTGCTCAGTTAATACCAATTTTCTTGAGCAATACATCAACTTGGTCAAATTAAGTTCTCAATCTATATTGCAATGCTCCGTCAATATAGACTGAACTATTGATGCTTGACACTTGATAGCAATACATATTTCATTGCCCAACACTTCTCTCAGATTTTTCCTAATGCATCTTGATTCATGTTAATATGGACTTTTAACCATTTTCCTTGTTAGGAATTGATGTATGATATTTCATTAAGTATGAAATCCCTTACATATTTTCTTTTCCTTAGTTGAGGTGTGATCACCCTATCCATTGGATTTTGTGATCTCATCTTTGCTTTCTCCAATGCTTCTAGCATCCACTATCTCTTTCCATGTTTTCTTTACCTCAACTTTCCCTTTCCCTTTATTGTTTCCATTATTTGGTGACGATTCTTGGGTCCTGCAATTCTTACTAACATTTCCAACTTTGAGACAACCGAAACAATCTAGGTTTCCATTCAACCCTTTCTTATAGTTACCTCTGAAATGTGTCTTTATGCAATTCTCTAGAATGTGCCTGTACTCTCCACAATAATGACAATTATACCATGTGTTGTAATCCCAATTGTAAGAATTACCTTGCTTAGGTGCATGTGTTTTATTTTCAGATGTCCATTTAGATTTTACCTTAGATCTGCATTCATGAGCTCTATGTCCATATTTCTGACAGTTATAACAATGTTCTTCAAATCTAGGTGTAGTGGGTGTATCACTTTTCTTTGTTCTTCATTCGCTTGGTGTCCTTGCTTCATTAGATTAAAACAATTATTGGTAAATATAGGTTTAGGGTTTTGCATACCAGTTTTTCTCCTACATATGTTAGTAGTGTGTCCAAGTTTACCACAATGATGACAAGTAGGTTTTCCTTTGGATTTTGCATTTCTTTGTTCTCCATTCTTTGATGAATATCCTACCTCAGTAGATGAAGAGTGCTTGTCATGTCCTAAAGAAGAAGTATCATTGGATGACCTTAGTGATCTCATCAGTTCTTACAAGTATATGATAGCTTAACTTGGTTTGTTCATTTTTTTTCAGTATTTCCTTCTTAGATCTCAACTCATTTCTTAGTTGGTCATTTTGTAATCTCAGATTTGTGATCTCCACATCCTTTATGTTCAACTCCTAATTTGTAAGTAACAACCATTTCATCATGTCCAAATATTTTTTTGTGAGCTTCTCTACTTCAAACCATCTTTCTTCAAGTCTAGTAGCCATTTTTCTTTTGTCTTCCTCAGCCATGGCTTTGTCTTCTTCTACTTTCTTCTTGTGTTCAATCACTTAACATAATCTTATTGATTTGATTTCTTGTTCTCTCTTGAGTTCTTTGACCTCTTTGTTCATAATGTTCTTCTTCTCTAGTTGATCTTCTATTGCTGCATCATTGTCATTAGTATTCCCATTGTTAAGAAATCCTTGTGCATCGACTTCCTTGTATTGCACATCATTTTTCTGAATGACCATTTATTTCCTCTTCTTTAAGGATTTCCTTAACTCTTCTTTTGCTCCTTCAAGTTGTTGCAATATGATATGGATTTCAATCATCTAGTTCTCAATGATTTTTCCCATTTTGTATTCCTCCATCTTCAAGATCTGATCCTCTTAAGCTATTAGATTTTTTCAAGAAAAATGAGCTTTTATACCAATTGTTGGAAATCTTAATGGGAAACAAGATAATGAGAGGGGGGTCAAGGGGGTGCAGGGTGCGCCACGATCTATAATACCTTTTTCGATAAGATAATTCAGACTTGATCCATATCATATCTTAGATCTTATACCATATAAACATAAACATGAAATGCTGAAATGAAATCCATCTAAGCATAACATCCATGAAAATCATCAACACATAACACCATAATCTTGGTTACCTAGAAATACTTCAATATGAAGGTAAAAATGTGGTGGGGATGAAACCCAGAAATCTTCACTTTTGCAACAAAAAAGTTAACCTGTTAGGGTTACAATTTGATCATATCAGATGATCTACCCTATGATGGGTCTTCTTTATTAAAAGTGTTTAAGATTGTTAGGTCTTACCTTGTTAAAGGATTTTCACTTATAATAAAGTAAGGACTCTATTAGGAGATTTGAAAT
This sequence comes from Cupressus sempervirens, assembly GCA_028749045.1. Classification (NCBI taxonomy): domain Eukaryota; kingdom Viridiplantae; phylum Streptophyta; class Pinopsida; order Cupressales; family Cupressaceae; genus Cupressus; species Cupressus sempervirens. The sequence goes on along the minus strand of CM053784.1, from coordinate 742,556,680 downwards.
AGGTTTATTATAACCACTCTGTTAAGAGATTTACCCTAAATCAATCTATAAAAAATAATTCAGTACTCGACCCTTTAGTTTTCTCTGAAAACTTATTACATATCTCCTCTCTTCAATATGATCTTCTTATTTGATACCTATGTTCTGTCCTTCACTGCTATGGTTACACTGTTTGAACTCCTTTCAGACTTGGCCTTCCTTCGCTCTATGCGTAGCTTGTTTGCTCCTTCATTTCTCTTCCATTCACATGCACACTCTTCTCACTCTGATCCTAGGGTAGGAAATCTTAAATAGATAAACTTAGAAAGTTCTAGATTAGGATCAATGATCCATATTTCATCTTTTTTCCATTTTCCCTTCTAATTTTCTAATTAGTTAATTTTCTTGTCTAGGGATTAATGCCATCTGAAAAAATGCATAACTTCCTCTTTAATTGTCTCTTCGATCTTTAAATGTCATGTAGAGGTTAGTTAGAATGATTTACATAAGTGTTTGTTCAATTACAAAATCACATGTCAATACTGGTTTACTTGACACTTGAATATTTTGACACTTGGTCATAACTAACATTCATGTTGTCACTCGGCTTCTAATCACTCAATATATTCTGTTCACTTGACAATAACTAACTTTTTCCTTGCTCGGTATCAACTGCATTACTTGACTTATATGCTTTCTCATTCTCAACTGGGGTGCTTGACAACCTTTGACTTGATCGACATGTGATGATAAATAAACACATCCTTTGTAGCTCGACCTTCTCTGGATGGCTCGGTTGCAGTGATGACCATCCAATGCTACCTTGGAAATGACTAAGTGTTAGACACTAACAAGAAACTTAGGCTTAGAGATCAACACCAAGATGGTGCGAAAAAATGAGGGGGGGAGGTTTCTATATAATGAAATTAGGTAAACCTGATCTTGAAAGACCCATTTGAGGGTCATGCACTCAAAATGAGAAAATGTTTAAAAGACAAAAATTGTAGTACTCTGAATCTAGTTTCTAAAATACTAAGTTTTTTTTATAAAAATGGATAAGATTAAGAGGGTCAAACTCTGCGCGCATGAAAAATTGTTCTTGGTTTTTGCTGAAAAACATAACATACTTGTTTTTGTGCACTCAACCAAACATATAGTTATATTTGGTGGTTTGAAAAACCCTTTGGTAGGATGACAGGTAAGAGCGAGATCTAGAAATTATGGTAATTTTTGATAATTTTGTGACAAGTATTTATTTTTCTATGATTTTTAAGTGACCCCATACTGAATTCAAGTTTCTATTCATGCATTGAGCATAACTTGTATCAAAATAATCTAAAACCAATATTTTTTTTAGAAAGTGTATAGAATCAAGTGTAGAAAAATGATAATTTATTTCCCACTTGGTTAAGTAGATCAAAAGTTATTAAAACAATGGTAGACATATGTTTGAGAGGATTGTGCAGACACTAATATAGAAAAGTTAACTTCACAATGCTAATGTTGTCCAAATTTTTTAAAAATTATATGGTTAGAAATGTAAGAATACATATGAGATTATGGTGGTAATTTTAGAGATACCTACTTCACTATTTGCAAACCTGATGAATTCAAAGACAATAATTGATCTTAGAAGATGAAAAACATCTAAATCAATCAAAAATGAAGGGAAAACATCAACCCAAGCCTTTGGGTAGGTTCACAGGCCTCTTACCAAGCCTAAATGCGGTAGCTATTTAATATTAAAATAACGTGATCATGTTATATGTCGATAAACCTAAAGTCAATTACTACTTCCCATATATATATATATATATATATATATATATATATATATATATATATATATATATATATATATATATATATATATATATATATATATATATATATATATACTGACATATTTATATTTTGTTTATCTATAATTATATATGTAATGTGTCTCTAGATATATACATATAAAAATATGTTTGTATCTATCTACATTTTTTCTTTCTCCTTCCTTACCCTTATCATTCCTCTCTCTTTCTCTCCCCTCCTCTCTCTTCCTATCCCCTACTCTCTCTCTCTCTCATACCTACTCTTTCTCTTTCTATCCCCTTCTCTCCATCACTCTCTCCCACTCCCTCACTTTGTCTCTCCATGATATCCCCTCTTTCTTCATATGCTCTTCACTCCATCACTCCCTCTCACTATCTCTCTCTCCTCATCATATCCCCTTCTCTTCATATCTCCATCATGAGGTCTCTATATATACTATCCTCCCCCGCCTCTCTCTCTCTCTCTCTCTCTCTCTCTCTCTCTCTCTCTCTCTCTCTCTCTCTCTCTCCCCCCCCCCTCTCTATCTCCATCTGGAGGTCTCTCACTCTCTATCACTTTCTTTCTTGCTCACAATCTTTGTCATTGCTTTTGGTTCTACATAACCTAATGAGGTTATGGAGAAGTAGTTGTAATGACTTATCTCTTTATAAAACAATCACATTAATAATATGATCGTGGTTTGTACATTATAGAAAATTAGAATGTTATGTTTAGGTATTAATAAAATGATCATGTTTTGCACATTATGCAAATATTAACTTCTTAACAACCACAAACAACCATTACAAGTTGTTGAAATGTCCCACTGTTGTGTCATAGGGTGGTTTGTTATAGGTACACATTTTTATGTCTTCTTGTTTTGAAATGATCAACATTTCATGTTTCTAGGTGTCTTGTTAATGCTTAGAATGTTTCTAGATTCATTTGTGTTACTATTTTTTGCATCAACATTTCAGATCACACTCTGTGATCCATCATCAAGATGAAGAAAGAGAACATGAATGATGAAACATAACAAAGTTAGCAATAAAGCGGGGGTGGGGTGTTGAGAGAAATATTGTCAAAAATAATAATAAAATAAAATAAAGTAAAACAATAAAAACAAAACATCAAAACAAATAAACCCAATAAGAAGAAAGAGAACTAATAAACCTAAACCAAGGTAAGAAGGAAAACTCCAAATGCCCAAGGCACAACAATATAATTAGAGATATTTTCATAATCACTGTAACTTCACCTTTATAGAAAATGATTGAATTGAATTTTTTTCGAGATTATATTCATGCTATTATACCAATTTCAGTTGGTATTATAACAAAATGTTGTAATTTTGTAGTTTATCAACAATGGGAAATAACAAGAGAAGATTAATCGAGGGATAAGAGGAAATGAAGGAAAAACAAAGGGAGTGCATGAGGAGATTACGTCAAACTAGAGCATCAAACACATATGATGTGACTAGTGAGAATGCACTTAATGCAGTGAATAAATTTCAAGAGAACACACCAATTCAAATTAATGCACTTAATGTAGCAAATGGGATTCAAGAGCATACACCAATTGAAATTCAAGAGCACATGCCTATTTCACCTCTTGCACCTAATTTTCATAATGAATCATATTCACATTATGCACTTGATTCATGTAATGCACGTAATTCACCTAATGTTGAAAACTCACTTAAATCACCCAATGTATGCAATGAACCATTGTCTACACTTCCTAGAATAATTCATAGAAAGCCAAAGTTTCTAATTGACATTGATGAAAATATTATGAGGCCAATGCATGACAAAATGTTGGAAAGAAATTGTAGAGGAATTGTTAATAAGATATGGAATTGCTAATTTGAAAAATTAAGTGTAAGTGGAAGATGTCAAGTAGTTTTTGAAATGATTAAAAATCTGAAATTCAGAGAGGATGAGGATTTTGGGGTTAAGAACATCTGAAAATAGTAGTAAAAGATCCATTGTGAGAAACCTTTTTGAAGCATATCAAGCCATTGGTTCAAAATCACGTACTAAAGACGTTAATGTTAATTGATGTGTCCTCACATCAACTAGTGCAAAAGGAAATGAAAAAATATCACATAATAAGCAAGGCAAGCAAGACATTAAAGAGAAGTAGAGCAACATTACACATAACCTTGGAAAGGCAAGATAAAATTGAGGATACTAATAGTAATGATCATCTTTGGTCATTCTCGGGTAGACTACTACACAAGGACAAGGTTGTTGTTGATGCACTGAGAACATTAATTAAATTTTTTTGGTTTGACGACACAAGGGTTTCACTAATCCAAAAAGATGTTGTGAAAAGGCGAATTGGGAGCACAAACTATGACCCACATCCGAAACACTTTTTAGATATGACTCAAACCGAATTTTATGAATATTTTCTTCAAAGGTATCCTCAAATTAGAATCAACCAAAGGTTTTTTGAGATGAAAATATAATTTTATGTTAAGATTAATGATACATGCACCACATTTTGTTGTAAGGTCCATGTTGGATTTCCATGCATTATGATTTTATCATTCTATATGTTGTACTTTGTACATTAACAATGTTTTGTATGAATGTGGTCTAAAGGAACCTCCAAAGTCACTGAGAGAGTTTATTATAAGTACTCTATGTACACGAGATGATGAAAACATTTATTATAAGGCTATGTGTTTGAAAGGTTCTCGTCATATTTGGTGGTTTATAAAAGTTGCAAACATGTCCACATGTAGATAACACACATGAAATTGGTCAAAAAATAGTTTCACTTGGAAAGTACAAGTCAGTTACATATGATGCTAAAGATGGAAACAAATTCAAGAGGTGTGAGTTAGTGAAAAATGATAGGTGTAGCTAATTTTATGAAATTGTTTCAAGAGAGACTAGTATATGAGTACATAGGCCATACACATAGAAATATATGGTTAGATGAGAAATTTAAGATATGTAAGGACACTTTTCACTTGGGCACAATCATCTCTGTAATTGAATTTGCTAAAAATTATACAATGAAGCCTCAAAATGAAGTACAACAAATGTACTACCACTCAACACAAGTCTCAATTTTTGTGCACATAGCATTCATTCATGCACATGATATCACATAGAAGGATAGAAATGTTATAAGAGATTATTACTTCTACATTAACAATGATCATACTCATTCATCAGAGGTTGGGTAAATTTGTTTTAGAAAATTCTATAAAAGTTTAAGAGAAAGAGATATTAGCTACGATCAACACATAATGAACAAATAGTATCAAATATCAAGTTTCATGTCCAATCAACTATGATCAAATATTGAGAGCACATGTCCACATAGAGCATATATGCCAAATTCAAAGTACAATTGTAAACTTTGGCATCAACTATATGAAGATCGATATGCACACTATGAATGCTGAATATGTACAAAAATTGGTCATTCAATTACCACAATGATGTATCTACATAACATGCATCTATAAAAACCTATGATGAAGCAGGATCATCAAAATGAAGCTTCTTCGCAACACTGTGTGGCTCGCTAGTCTACGTTTATGCAAGAATAATTCAAATGCTAAGTCATATGTGTTATCCAAAAATAATATCTAATTAACGAAATATAGGATTACAATTTACATTGATTATTGAATTGTTGATTACCTCATCTTGTTCTTCTATGCTAGTGCTAAATGATGAGGGTAATGAGTTCCAAACTGAGCGAGTGGGGCTATTAGCAAAGAGGATAGGAAGAGAATCCAACATTTGTAATGGGGATTCTAATAGGTTAATAAAATTAATTCACAATCAGTTCTAATTAAGATATACTAAAAATGCAAGAGGCATGGAATAAAGAACAAATGCATACCAAAGATGGAGTTGGGACTATTGTGATGTTTACCTATATGGTAAAACACTATAAATGTTATATACTTAAATGAAACAATAAAACAAAATAATTCACTTTCAAGTAAACAATAATAGTCAATATCCTGTCATGCCCTAAACTTACTAGCTAAAACACAATTTAAAGAAAAAAGTGCACTATTGGTTTTGTGTATAGACCTAGGTTATTAATGAACGTTCTTAGTGTATGGTGACTTACTCAGGAGACCATGAATCATTTCCACTAAGTTGGGATGAAGTAAAGTTGGTTGACAGAACACAATACTCATCCATTTCCAATTATGTGCATAAACTTATATATATCCCCTGAACTTCTTGCATTCTACCTAGCTTCCAAATTTGTTCCCTAGGATATACTTCTATTTTGTATTTAATTTATTTATTTTCTCATTAATTTATCTGGTTTTGAATATGAGAATTATTTATGGATAATTTAATTATTTTTATTTCAATTAATACCTAATTTATTTATTTTTTAATTATCTAGTGGGAGAGGAACTCAGTGGATTTAATTAAATTTCAACTTAATATGTCATGTCACAAAGGAAATCAAATTTGGAATCCTACTTTACTAGCCTAACCAATTTTATTTGTCTGTATAATTAATTTCCTAGCAATATTCCACTTGTAAAGTACTTTTCTAATCCATTCATTTGACAACATACTAAAACATTTGATTAAACCCCTAATAATGCTATTATTTCTTATTATCAAAACTTATGTAACCTTTATTATCTTTTCTTGGCTAAGGTTAAAATAGCACCAAAATAATTAACTATAATATCAATCACCAACCTTAACTCATTTGCTAACCATTTCTACACCTAATCAAATTCTAATGTAAGCACAAACTTTTCAACATACTTAATTAACTAAAAAAAATGACTTAAGCTTCTTATATCCACTACTAATAATTTTTCAAATTCTAACTTCTACCCCTTAAGCCTAACTACACATGCCCCACCCCTCTAATGACAAGCCCCCTTTTTCCCAAAACTTAAATGATTGGACATGGGTCATGTGTCCACCTAAACTCCCTTAAAAAACCATGTTGCTAAGACTACATTTTGCAAAAAAAAATTATGGCAGCAAGTTTTATGATAATCAACCTTACCTTGGGACAAACCCACCAATGCTTGCCTAGCCTCCACTTTTTAAATATTTTTTATTGAAATAATGCATATATTACAGAAGAATAATACAAGGAGAAGAAAAATACAAGGAGGGCAGCAAGGACTACTGTACAAATATAAACAGATGACACATGCTCAAACACAAAGGATGGCAACTTGCAGACAATGCCTGAAGCAACAACCTATACCAAGCACTACCCAGAAAGACCAAACATTGATTACAACTTATACTATCCAACAACATGTAGTATATGTTCTAGCCTCCACTTTTTCCAAATGCATGTGATCTTTTTCTAGGCATGAGGGGAGGGAAGGTGGTTGTTTATACATGTGAAAGGGACATTTCCTTCCTACCTTCATACACATGACACTTGTTACAAGGTGTGGTGGGGATATGAAAGTTTTTTTGTTTTGTCATAATTTGCAAGGTCCAGGCTAGGTGCCTAGGTAGGATGTACACTCAAACCAAGCTTGGGCATCATCGTTGAACTTTTTTTTTTCCCCATGCTACAAGGCAAGTCGCCTAGTCAACAACCCCTTGTCCATTTTAAAATTTTATTGGTCTTTCTGCCCAAAAAATAACGTATGGGGTCTAGCAAGATTGAAATTTTTTTAATAAATATTTTTGCATTTTGTATTGGTAAAAAGGTTTTAAAATTTATATTTAATAGTTTATACTTGGAGGGGTTTTCTATTGAGTACTTTCGAGTTGTAATCTTAGGTTTCTAGGCTTAGCTTATTAAAATAAAAATAAAAATTTGACATAATCTCAGTTAGATAAGAATATGTGTGTGTGTGTGTGTGTGTGTGTGTGTGTGTGTGTGTGTGTGTGTGTTGTTTCAAGAGAAGGTGACCTCAGGGTAACATGAACTATGTATAATGATTTTAGCTTAAGGACACTTTTTTTTTGTTTTGTTCTAGGAATCTCCTCTTGAATATTTCAAGGGACTGTAATAGGAAAAGTTATTTTGCCAATCCTCATACATTTTCTAGAGAGGAAAATGTAGACCTACAACAAATTTAATTTAGATTTGGTCTAAGTGTTTACTCTTCTTAAGCTATTTTTTTTTTGTGCTTGTCTATTCCATCATAAAATTTTAAGTGAATATATTGGTTAATAGAATGGTATTGTCTTCTAACAAATTTGTTCAAACTTAGAAAACCAAATGAATAAATGAATATACATATACAATGAACCATCAAGCATCATGATTTTCTCCAAGTTATGAAATGCACAACATATAATTTTTCATTGCAACATACATACATACATACATACATACATTGATACATATATATTTAATTTGATCAACTCTACTCATGATATTCCTCCACACATCATTTAAGAAATATATATATCTACCAATCATCTACAAATATACCCAAGGGAAGGATCTCATACAAATTTTTTTTCTTAACATATCAAATTTAACATGGAAGATTGCATTACAAACAAAATATATGTTTACAACTTTTTTTCACTTGTTCCTTCCACAATTCCAGATGATAAACCATGATGCAAATCTCTCTCCCAACTCATACTAATCTTTTCACAACCCATCAATTTTCAAATGATCATTTCCTTCAAGTAACACACACACACACACACACAACTTCTTAATCCTTTCTTCCACAATTTTTCAATGATAACAATGACACAATCTCCTTTCATCACTATGAAATAACAATAGCGACTTTCAAATTCACAAGCCCCTTAAGGTGTCATAAACAATGATCTATCTTTACACACTTGGATCTTTGCCATGCAACATGGGTGAAACCCTAATACCTTCAAAGGTTGCATCTTCTCAAAACCTGCACATAACACACACACACACACACAAGGAACCATGGAGGCTCACCTCCCAACCTAGGCTTCTATGAAGCCACCCACCGAGCAGGGGAAAAAAGAACCAAATGGGCTACATACATACATCACTTGCCATTGCATGAAAAACTACACAAAACACAAAACAACTCCTTCCCATGGCTTGCACAATGATTCACCATTGGAATCATCTCACATTGGGTGAAGGTGGGCTCTTCAAAGAGGAGATGCCATAACCAAACATAAACAACACATTTCCATTGCATTTTTTCTCTCAAGGCCATCATAAACATCTCCTCCTTATTCACACAAAACCCCTTGTACCTCCCAAAATAACAAAGGTATGTGACTGCAATGGAGCCCATACTCCATGAAATAAAACAAATCCTCATCATGAGGTAACTCTCTCAACTGCAATGATGAGCCCAACTATGCCCTTCACCCAAGGCTTCTCTTCCCTCCCAAGGGTGAATGAAGCCTTCACACCCATATTTTGAGATAATGGGTGTTGCACACATTGCATAATGTTGTTTAAATTTTATTATGTAATGGTGTATCTAGATGGACGTGCAACATGTAAAGATTCCCATAGGATATACTTGATGAGTTGTATTGTAACATTGTGATAATATTTAATGCAATTATTTAATATTGGGGAAAAGAATTAAATGCCCAATATTAAATGTGGGGTCAGTAGGTTAGGTAGCACATGGTTTATGTAATACCACTTGGTGGTTTTGTGGAACTTGCTACTATATAAGTAGCCACAAGGGTAGTTGTTGATGTGACAAGGAGGAGACAAAAAAAGGCAAGAGTCGAGTGGGACAAGGCTTGATAGGTTAGCCAAGGGAGTATTTGTGAAGGTTGGAAGCATGGCATGGGATGTGTGGATTCATGCTTGTTCACATAGTTTGCTCGGTTGTGGCTATGGCCATGAAGGCTTCCATGGTTGTATTGCAATGGTGTTTTTGCTGAATAATACATGGTGATGGATGCTTTTGGAGGCTGGGTTTTTCCCTCAATGAGGGTTTCCTAGGGTTGTTAGATTGTGGTGACTGATTAGGAAAGTACTGTACATACTTCATAAATTATTTGGGGTTTAGGGCATCGCCCCAAATTTTTTTTTGGGGTCATAGCCGATGTTGTAGCCAACATATGGCCGACATGTTGTAACCCTAAAAAGACATAAAATACTTGTATAAAAGGGTTTAGGGTTAGGTATTTTTCATTATGTTGTGATGCGAAATTGCTTCTTGTGGCATTATTGAGCTGTAAGGGATTACAGATTGTAATCATTGGATTGTAATAATATCGAACTTTCAGTTTGGTGGATGTAGCCCAGAGATTGGGTAAACCACGTTAAATCTTGGTGCCTTGCGTTCATTTATGTGTGATCTATTATTTTCTGTTATTGGTTATATTTGCATGTAGTTTTTTATTTTTGTCCGTGGTTTTATCCTAACACCATAAACACATTCAACGCTCACATTCAAAACAAGGAAATCAAGAGGGCAACAAAACCCAAAAGGAAATCTTCAATAACACATAACAAATTCACATTTACACAACAAAATACCAAAGCCCAAAATGCAAGATTCAAAGCACAATGCATGCTCCAACAAAACCTTCACACTTGCAAATTTATTTGCCATACTAAAAGAAAGAAGAAAAGAAAGTGAAGCATAGTTTGAAAAACACCAACCTTGGTCCAAGCTAGGGTAATGATAGTTGTAGTAGAGCTCCCTTAATCTCCCTCCAAACCGAACTATCTCTAAAATTAGAGAGTGGGTGAATGACCCACCAATTTATTACCCCTCCACTAAAAAGACTCTCCACTAATCCTTTTTTAATAGGAACATCAAGCCTCCCCTTTTTTACATTGTTGCTCCTCCAAAATAAGAAAGTTGACCAAGTGGGATGGTGAGGGTACTCTCATGGGGAAACTCAAAATTTCGAATTGGTTCAAGAGGCCTTTGTTTAAGGGGTCCCATAAGTTAGGTAATCACTAAAATAGTTGAATTTAGGCCCCTAACATGTTATACTACCATTAGGGTGGATTTTTATCAATAAAATGACACTTTAGGATCCCATTTAGGCCCCCTAAAATCCCTAACAAGTTTGAATTCGAAAATCAACATGATGGTGACCCATCCTAACACTCTCTCCTAAGTGGGTGTACTTAAACATTGATTGGAAGAAAAGAAAAGGACTAAGATTAAGTGACCTTGTGACCAACACTCTAGGTGACATGTTATCAACACATAGACAAATACAAGTGTCAAGTGACACATTAAAATACATTCCAATTCACTATGACATGCCCTTAATGCATCTAAATTATGATTAAGCATTTTTTCATACAAACAAACTTACATTACGAAAAAAAATACTTTCACAACAAGGTTTTTGAATCATTCAAAGATTCGCCTTAGTTAAACTGTGTTTACAAGGTTGGGAACTTGTTTCCCCCAAGAATTTCCATGGTTCCTCTTCTTGCACATTAAACTCGAGCATCAGTAGTCCAAGGGGATCAAATAAACATATACAACATAAATGAAAATAATAATAATATCCATACTAACATAATTTGAATTAGATTTCCTTTCCTAGTCTTTTTCAATTATTCTATTCAAAATGTTAAGATATCAAAATCTGCATGTCATAAGTCATCATTATCAAATTAACATCTATCTGCATATCATAACCATTCATCTACATGTCCTAAAGCATCATAATCAAATTAACATTTATCTATAAGTTAGAAATCATCATAATCAAATTAACATTTCGTATTGCATCATAATCTGATAATATCATGTCATAAAGCTACATCCATATGTGTTCGAACTTTTCTTACACAATAATAGGTTCTTAGTGCATATAACAATGTAAAACACTACTAAAGTATCAATATCAATAGATAAAGCAATCCAATGTCCATCTAAGTCTCAAATAACTATCAAAGTATCAAGGTCTCGAATATCAAAATGTAAATAAAAAATATCCATGCTATGACGAGTTGGGGTGAGACCTCACATATCCATACCTCCTTCCTATGTTGTCTTTGACCTCCTGCTTTAGACGAGTAAGACTCCTAAAAAAAGAACATGGAAAAGGGGGTTGTGATACATAAAAGACAATGAGCACAAGTTAATAGCACAAACAAGTGTTGACAATCAGTCTTAAGCTGTAAATTCATGTAATTGAATATTTAAATGCATATGTTTAAAGTGTGTCTATAGATTTCCAACACATACTGATGATGGTGATCCTATAGTATCAGGAGAAACCACTAATGATGATGCATCTATGATCATTTCCTATGTGAAAATTCATAACATATGACATCCATTCAAAAAGGAACCCATTTGTTTCAATGACATATGGTGCATTCATTAGTTCTGTGGAACCCATTTATTTCTACATGTAATTAAAATAAACAAGTTAGGTGCATTAATCAATATAGAATAGAAATTGCATTGTCTTCAATCATAATCTATTTTAACAAATACAATACAATTGAACTTATTTACCTTTTTATGTTTAGGTGTCCTCAATGATGTCTTCATCTTTCCTGATGACTTTGAGGTATGTAAGGTATCCTAACAAAAGCATAAGTAACATAAGAGAAATAAATATGATACAATATTATTTATATTAAGATTGTAAACAAGAAGAGTGCAACATATGATATTGCAAAACTCTATAAGAAAAAGCCAATGGCTGACAACATCACATCATCAGTTTGGGATGCCTGACTCATAAACAAGCCCTATAAAATACCAATTAAATATATATATTTTTAAGAGTTAATATTTTCAAAGCAACAAGTATTATTTTATTCTAGTGAATATTTGTTTGCTTAACCTTAGGTGTTCGAGCTACTTGTGTATGTCTACTTGGATGAGTACTACGAGGTGTGCTCCTATCACCCAATGCACCTTGCAACTTGCATAAATCATGTATCAATATCTATTCTTATTTAAATGCAAATCTATCTCATTTTATCAATTTTAGCTGAGATTAATTAATAACATGTCAAAACACAAATAAATAAACCTTTGTCAACCCTCTAAAAAAAATCATCATCATCAAATCATCAATAAGGGCTACATACTCATCAATCAATGCATGACATATTCTCCTGCAATGTATACATGAATGGGATGTCGATCCATCCTCAATCACATCAGTATCTAGCCCATCACACAAGACATGGCAATTGAGGCACATATGTTGAACGGGTTGGGTGGCTTTTCCAAATAGAATATTTGATGATGGGGGAGGTGACATGGTATGGGATGACATTGGTGGAGCATCTGATGATAATGGAGTTGATGTACCCCCTCTTGGGGCTAGTTGTGTGCCATGCTCAGTGATGACATCAGTTAACGATTCTGTAATATGAAGTCTATAAATCCATAGACTCCTCCATGATTATGGGGAGCACAACATGAATCTACAATTTTTTGCTAGACATTTCCTTTGCTCTAGTTGGGTGAATCTGTGGGCCTTGGGTCTATCTCGTGTAGATCCCCTCCCTCTACCCTAGAATTGGTGGAAGCCAAATTAATTCAACTCCTCAACGAGGATAAACTCACAATATAATTTTCTCAAAAATATAAGGGCACCTCATTATCATTACAAGATGGTTGATCAAACACCATATACCACCTACCCCAAAAAGTTGATTTGATCCCCCGATGAGCACACAATGAATAGGAAATTGAGGGATGGTTTCCTCTAGGTTAAGGTTAGTATTAGGATTGGTGAAAATAACACATATGTCACCTTTTTTTTATGTTTTTATCTTTTACTTGATCATAAGATAACCCATCTGCATAATATGTGTGACATCTATCCCTCCATGAACCCCATTTAGTCACCTCATTAGCACTAGTGGCTATTTTTTCTAATGTGTTGGCTAGGATGGAGTGGTGACCAAGGCTAGAAGACTTTAACCTACCAACCAAATTAGTTTTCTTGACACTATTTTTCATGAGATGATTAACAAGGTCTTCTTGACTAGAGTTCACATGATATAATGAGATTTGTGGAGGCCTTGGACATGGTTGAGGTTGTTCAGGGGAAGCCATTTGAGGGTTTTGTGTATTTGGGGCTGCCCCTTGAGGGTTTTATGGTTCATTTTGAGGTGTTTATTCAGGGTTGATATTTTCTTCTTCGACATGAGGTGACCTTCAACTTCCTTTGTTTTTATTGGGTCTAGATGTATTTGATTAAATTAAATAATTATAAAAAGAATAAATCAATACAAATAACACAAAATAATACAACATACAATACAAATAATAAAAATAAAGATAACTAACCTTTTTGTGGAGGTGCCATCAAAGATTGTTGACAAACAAGATGACTTCAAGGTTGAGAGAGCCAAACCTGATCAAGTTTGTATTTTTTTTGGCACTTTAACCTCTGTTGTCCACAGATTTGGGCATGAAAAATGACCTAGCCTATGAGAAAAGTAAATTTTATTTTCACTAGCAAAAACACGATTGTGTTTTTGGTAGGTAAAAATGTGATCGCGTTATGTCAGTTTAAAGTTTTTTTTAATATTATGTGTTGAGCTTGATAATGAGCCAAGACCGTATTTGAATTTTATGAAAAGTACACAACGCGTTCACATTATGTGCACTTTTCACTTCTTTTTTTTACGTGGTGTCCATTTTTTTGCACACCATCTTGTTGCACTTACCGAGATCTTTTGTGATAATGTACTCTGAATAATGACTTGTTAGTTTACACATATATAATTTCATCTCATGAATGATAGTACTTTGAATAACTAGAGGATCAATCTCAACATGATCTACTCCATCTGAATCAATATGACCAAGATCTTCAAAAGTAGACTTAAGCATATCCTCTGTCTTCTCCCTCTCTTTTAGTAACCCTTCCATACTTAGTTGTTAAAATACTTTTGGAGTGCTTAGTCTGCAATATATATAGAGATCCTCTAAATTTCCAACATGGATGAAATTGAGTTTCAATCTGATTTATACCATGCCCTGACTCTAAAGTGTCCATAGAGCATTTCCTCTTTGTTTGATGATTATGTGTATCCATTCTTATTTGGGTCATAATGTATTAACAAAGTATGCTTGTCAATTGTTTGTACTTTGAACTTCCTTGACGTACCATAATTCCTTGAATGAATGCCTTTGATTCGGTTTTTGCTTATTGAAGTAAAAAAATCATTTTTTTCACATCAAAGCATATTGTTTAGCCCATGATATTGTTTAATATCATTGATGTTTTGGTATTAAATTTGTAGCTCCAGTCAAATTGAAGCACATAATAAATTAAATGTATATTTGAAATATATATATATATATATATATATATATGCTGATCAAAACAATAATAAATTAATCATGACTCTTCATATTATTGAGCATCTCTTATGTTACCTGTTAATCATGAATTGGACTCCTTGTTATATGCTCAGGAAACACATTATAATCTATGAAAAGCTTTAACATCGATCTCCAAAAGGATAAGGTTATGTCCACATAGGGACATTATCCTACGTGGCCATAGCCATGTAGAGTCATGTCTCTACGTAGACATGGTTTTTGAAATGATATTTATATTTAGTGCTGCTTGGAGAGAAAGTAATCAATCCAAGGCATTTCAAGTACCTCTGACAGTAATCACATCTTCTCCCAATTGAAGTATTAAATTCACTTTCAGTTTGTATAGTCATATAGTAATAGGGGTACACACACACACATGTTTTAATAATTGGTTCACCATAGCAATAGATATATATTAAGTTTTTTGTTAGTCTATATTAGACTACAATAAATACCATCAAAATTTATTTTTGTGTTTACTATCAGAGATTATGTAAGCATTTACATAGTATCAGAGCCAAACTGATGGAGCTTTTATACATAGTTATCATCAAAACTTCAGATTAAAATCCTGGTGAACCATGTAAGACTGGAAGACAGACTTGAAGGTGCTTCTAATTTTGTTTCATGGAAAATTTGAATTATGATTATTTTACAGAACTTGAATTAGAAGAGTATGTGGAAGAAGATAAGAAAATGTCTGAAAATGATCCAGATAAATCAACTTGGAAAAGGAATAATAATAAAGCTACGAAAACCATCATAAGATTATGTTAAAGATAACCTAATTCCATCCATTTCAAGTCTCAAAATTTCCTATGAAATGTTCATGAATATTGAAAACACATTCAAAATCAATAATACCAAAAAATTGCTCACCTTGGAACAATAATTGCTATATATCAAAATGAACAATGGAAAGACTATTACATCTTATTTCCTGAGAATTGTAGAATTAAAAGACCAACTTGCAACCATAAAAAATTAGGTAGATGACAATGAACTATCTCTAATATCCCTTAAAGGATTACCCATATCCTAGGAAACATTTTTCCATGGAATGAGCTCTAGACCTGAATTGCCAAAATTTGACCAACTTAAGGATAATTGCACACAAGTAGAGTCAAGATTGATTTCAAGAGGAATTAGTTCAAAACAAGAGGGAGAAATTCAAGCCCTTCAAACAAATACAAATAATAAAAGGAATAAGGGTAATTTAAAAAGGAAAAGAGGAAAAGGAAATCAAACATAGAAGAAACGAGAGTGGTCCAAAGTACAGTGTTGCAAATGTGACAAATTTGGTCACACTCACAAAGTCTACCTAGAAAGCAAGAAAATTCAAGCTGCCCTAGTAGAATAAAAGGATGAAAATATAGCATTCTATTTATCCCTATCAAGTGAACTAAACACCAACGAAAATACATGTATAATAGACAATAGAGCACCTTGTTATATAACTTGATTCAAAGACAAATTCAAAACTTATGAAGGTTACTCCACTGAAGAAGTAATAGTAGGAGATAACTCTACGTATCTAATAAAGGGAATGGAAACATGTTCAATGCAATTGAAAACCCAGCTCACTCTTCAACTAAAGGACATATTATTTGTACCTAGCATCAAAATAAATTTGGTTTCAATCTCACGCCTTGTAGATCAAGGTTATCATATCACATTTCAAGAAGATAAAGTTTTATCTTAGCCTAAGAAATCAAATATTAAAAATGAAACCACCATTGGTTTTAGAGATGGAAGCTTGTAAAAACTTTGTAACCATAAAAACCTAGCTCTACACCATGAAGTTTCAAACTCAAATGAAATATGGCACAAAAGACTTGGCCATCTTCATTTTTGTGCTCTATCATCTATAGAAAAGATTGTAATAGGTTTACATAGTCTAAAATCTGATCATATTGGAATGTGCAAGGGATGTGCCTTAGTAAAAAATACCAAAGGATATTTTCTAAAAAGTGAACATAAATCTAAAACCCTACTTGAGCTTATTCACACCGACCTATGCGGTCCTATATCAATCCCTTCTCTAAGTGGGTTCTTGTATTATGTAATTTTTATAGATGATTTCTCTAGAAAAACCTACATTTACTTCCTAAAACTTAAGGAATCAAATGAAGCGTTATCTAAATTCAAAGAGTTTAAGGTAATAGTTTAAAATCAAAATACTAAGAGTTGACAATGGGTGAATACATCTCTAAAATCTTTAAAGAATTTCGCATCTCTTTTGGGATTAAGAGGGAGTTTACAATACCTTATAATCCTCAAAAGATTAGAGTGGCAGAAAGGAAAAAAATATCTAACATTGAATCTGCTAAAGCCATGATGCATGACCAAAACCTCCACATCTCATTCTAGGATGAAGCCTCTGATACCACAATAGACATCCAAAATAGATGTCTTCATTCAATTTTAAAAAACATTACCCCATGACGAAGCCTTTATAGGAAACAAACCAGACTTGAGTCACCTGAGAATCTTTGGATGTCTAGTGTATATTTGATGCAGGAGCATCTTGGGTGTAAGAGCAATCTTGCATCACCCAAAAATATTTTATTTTCAGTCTTTTCTATTTTCATAAGGACTAGTAGAGAGGGTGGTTACTATTTATGGGAACTTTCTATTTTTAGTAAGTTTGTGATGTGAGCTCGGAATGTTCTCGTTTTCTACATGAAGGTTCATTTTAGAGTTATAAGCTTACCATGAAAATGTCATTGCTCTACCTTAAGTATCAAAGAAGTTATTGCGGATTTTTGGTGAAATTTTTTGTAGAAAACTATTCAGGCTCACAGTTGGAGGCCTTAGAGTTCCCGAATAAGGTTTGAAAACTCAATGGAAGGGTGCTTGTGTCATTTTAATCTTGTAGATTAGGACCTAGCATTTTCAAAAAGTGGTTTTAATAGCCAATCAGAGCAATTTTTCGAGAGTTATGGCCTTCCGAAGTTGGGCTACCAAAATTTCTAAAATAATTTGTCAAAGATGTATTTAGCTAACTCTATATCTATTGTTAGGGTCTGTTGGCCCTAGGTATTAAGTTTGAGCATCTAGAACCTTCCTGAGCGACATAAATTGCCTATTTAAGAAAGGCTCGAACATTGTCTAGGACAACTCTTGGTGATAGTTCACAGTTTGTCTTGCAAATTATTGTAATGGAGGTGCCCATGTGGTTAGCATATTGTACTTGTGAATTCTATAATTCTAAATTTACGACGAAAATAAGAAGTCCATATTTTGCTCTTGCATTTGCTATTGTTTCTTTGTTCCTGTTATGAGTTTATGGTATTAAAGGGAGCACCCTTCATCAATATTCATATTTTGAAACAGAAAAGAACTAAGTTAGAACCCTCTAAAAATAAAGGCATATTTATAGGGTATAGTGAATCATCCAAAGGTTACAGGGTTTTCATTCCAGGACAGAGAGCTATTGAGACTAGTAGAGATGTAAAGTTTAAAGAAGACGTTGCTTATAATCTTTCTAGAAACATTGAAGAATCAAACAAAGAATCAACTATAGAATTAAATGAGAACCCCATAGTTTAAAATGAGAGGGAGAATAATTTAGAAGACCTTGTACTCCCTTCTTCAAACACAGAAAACATTGAAAAACCTAACAATGAGAAAAGGCCACTATGGGCAAGATAGATGATTGAAGAAAACCATGTAGAACTTGATGAACTATTTAGAGAAAGCATGAAAATAAGACGTCATTCATGCTATGTTTCCCTAGTATATGAACTCATCAAATCAAAACCATCAAGTGTTGAAGAAGCATTTTCATGTCAATCTTGGAAAGATAAAATGATTGAAGAATATCAATCTATCTTAAAAATGATGTATGTGGTCTCATACCTAGACCTAAGGATAAATATGTTGCCTTGTCCAAATGGTTATTCAAAATCAAACGTGCTCCATATGTTAGTATTGAAAAATAAAAAGCCACATTCGTAGCTCAAGGATTTTCTCAAAAGGATGACATTGATTATGAAGAGACATTCACTCTAGTTGCTCAACACACCTCTATTAGAATCATTATAATCATTGTAGCATCTAAAGGATGGAAGATACATCAAATGGATGTTAAGACTACCTTTTTATATGGATTTATTAAAGAAGTATATATAGAATAACTAGAAAGATTTGTCACTCACAAAAAAAATGCATGTGTGCAAATTAAAGAATGCACTCTATGGCCTTAAACAAGCCCCCAGGGCATGGTACGAAAGGATAGATAGTTACCTCTCTAGATTAGGATACTCCAAAATATGAAGTTGATCCTAATATCTATTTCAAAGTGTCAGATGGTCATATGATTATTCTTGTATTATATGTTGATGACTTACTAATAATAGGTGAAGACCATCTTATAGTAAAATGCAAACGAGATCTAGCAGTTGAACTTGACATGAAATATCTTGGACTTGTACACTACTTCTTTGGTCTAGAAGTATGGCAAAAGGAAAACTACATTTTCTTAAACCAAGGAAAATACATAGTTGACACTTTGACCAAATTTGGAATGTTGGATTGTAAGCCTTTGACTACACCAATGGAAACAAATGTTCATGTTGCTAGACTTTTAGTCTATCGCTTTTAAGCTTCTATCTTGAAGATTTTTCAATGCAATTATGTTCAATTTCCCCTAGGTGGCTATCTTTTCATCAAACATCCTAAGGTTTCTTTTCTAGATAGCCCCTTATGCCTCCATGTGGGATTCTTGTTTTTTCACTACATTAAGGTCTAAGGTGATCTAGCATTGGGAGGTTTGATTGGTTGAATGGTTTCCTAATGAGTAGAAAAGTCCCACTTTACTTTTGTAGTTTGATTCCTACCTCGAGCAAGTGTTTTCTCCAGATTTTGACCCTTTCTCTTGTTTTCTATCTTTGGTGAACTTCATCAAGTGAGACTCTGAAGAATGAGAAACAATGGCATCCACAGGTGTATATCCAATCAATTCGTGGTGAAAAGACCAAGAGAAGCAAAGATATATAGCTATGAAACTCTTAGATTGAAGATCTAAAGTTAGAATTCATTTTTGTACAGAGAAACGAAACTTCATGTTTTTAGTTATTCACCCTCTAGAAGTGAACATCTTCTAGTGTGATTATGAAGGTTAAGATCATATCTTGATCATTGGTGTTTTTTAGGTCTAAGGTTGTGATTTTAAATGAATAGCTACGAGGTTATTGAAAGAGAATTTGTGCTCCATTCATAAGACTCTCTATGTCTAGTGGACATAGTCGTGGTGTTATAAAGAAGTTAATATGGGTTCTTGATATGCAATACTAAATGATGAATCCACGATAGCGATTTGTCTCAAGGATATATAAGTAAAAGTGGCTAAAGCATAGGAAAATGTTTTAAAGTGTAGTTAATCTAGGCCCTTGATATGTAATACTAAATGATGAATCCACAATCATCAATTCGTCTCAAGGATATATAAGTAAAAGTGGCTAAAGCAAAGGAAAATGTTTTTAAGTGTTTCTCTCTTTAGGAAGTGAAGGTCTCAATGGTACTTTTTCGTCTAATGGAAACATTCAAAGCTTCTTTTCTAGAGGACACGGAAGGTAAAACAATTCTAAAGCTTAATGTAAGGATATTTTCTGAAGATGCCAAAAAGATGCTTTTGATGGAGTCAATTGCAAAGAAGAGCCTGATACAAAGGAAATAAAGTGTTCACATGCTCAAGGAAGAGAATTCTTTTCACGAATTCTCCAAGCTAAGTTGAGAAATCAAGGGAAAAATCCTTGTGCAAAAAAGAAAAAGGTAAAGTACTCAAGGCATGAAAAGAGTAGTTCACACATTGTGCCCCCAAATCAAAGGAAGTCGAAGGCAAAGGTAAGTCTATGAAAAAGAAAGGTAATGCTTCTTTCCTCACACTCAATGGATTAAAGCACAAGCCTTTGCTCCAAATTCTCAAGTAAAGAGGGTAGTTCTTAGTAAACTTAAGTAAGAGGGTCCAGAAAGGAATAATCTCACTACTATAGGAGATTAAAGTGAATTTTATGGTGGTCGGATTTATGAGCTATCATATGGGTGGAATATGTTTTAAAATAGTCATTGATCTGGCCAATTTATTACAAATCTAACTATTATGGTTGTTAATTATGAGTTAATTTATTTGTGTGGCGCCAACGATCCAATTTCTAAATCTATATGATCGAATTTTTCCAAATGAGGTCCCTCATTCTATAATAGCTATGTCATTGAATGAATTGCTTTCTCTATGTTGAGTTATAAGCTAATAACAGTTAGAGTTGTTGGGTCTGATCATTTGATTGGATTAGAGAGTGAGCTAAAGAACTTTTCTAATACTTCTCTCAAGTTTTTTAACCTTGGTAATTTTCACAGAAGATTAAACACCCAGCCTCTCCATCCAATCACACAGAAGTTGAAAGAAAGTGGTTTAGTTGAAGTCATTGGTTTTCCCATGGTTGTGTATGCACTAGAATTGGTGAAGGAATTCATTGAAAGGTATAACCTAGAAACCAAGAAAATATTGTTCCTTGACCAATCTATTCTACTTTCAATGAATAGAGAATCGATGCATTCAAAATTCTAGTGAAGGAGCGGTACTGTGACATTGATTTTTCTTCTTCTGCATCAATGTTCAATGAAAAGAAGACTCTGAGAAGAGAGGACATGCATAGAACTTGGTTCCAAAATCCTCGTTCCAAAAAGAGTAAAATGCCAAGAACCCTTTTTGGAACCAATTTAAAATGAAAAATTATGGACATCTTGGCATTGTTGCTAAGATTGAAAGCTAGGGAGGAGATGTTGGATTTTATTAAGCATCACTTCTATGTAGTTCAGGTCGTTTGTGCTAATGAACTACAAGTTGATTGGGCCCAAATCATATGTGAAGAGCTAGCCTCCTAGCTAAATTCGGTGAAAGCATTCAAGCAATTTTACATGTCATCATACCTAATATATGCTTTAGCCATGCATCATCTATGGCCTAGTCTTCCCAACACTGAAGACTATGATGACAAAAGTAAGGTATATGAATTCTATCCTCATCTACAGCTAGAAAAGAGCTTTGAAGAATATGCAAAGGTGAATGATGCCTTCACAATGAGGCTATGTCGGGAGTTGCAAGGGTTCCCCAAGCGGAGATTCTCACCTAAAGCTATATCAATAGTGAGCCAGTTTGGATGTTGTTTTATTCAATTTCCATCATTCTCATACCCGAGGATTGGTGTATTTGATGGTTTTCCGAAAAGACTCCCTAGCTATCATGAAGATAAAGTAGCGCTTGTTGAATTGTGCAGGAAAATTCCTAATGTGAATACCTTATGTTCCAATGTAAAGAAGATAGCTAGCATCCCCTTCCCAATTGTGGTAGGACCTTATTCTTGTGTCTCTAGGTCTAATGCTTATAATTTGGTGAAAGCCTTTGAGTACATGGTTAAATTGATTGACTATAAAGTTGTAAGGCCCCAATGATCATGTTAGCTTTGTCAAAGATCACCTAAAGCTAAGTTATGCTTATAGGCATGTTCTGAGTATTGAAGACTTTTGGGCTGGATCTTATAATGAGCACCAAACCAAAGAGAGGTACTGGTCTAGGATAAATCTTGATCAAATCAAGTTATATAATGATAAAATTGATGTTAGTGATATTGTAGATGATGGTTCTTATATGAGGCCCTCTACTTATGAATAAACCAAGGACAATCCTATAGTGTCAATTCTGTCTAATGGTCCTATCATTGATACAATGGAAATTCTCATGGCTAGTATCATCAAAAGGAAAACCAAGTGGGTAGAATAGACCCGAGCAAGGAAGAAGAGAACCAGAGCTGCTAGTTCTCCAATGGAGTAGCATCTGGAACTGCTTAGTCATCACTAGTCGCTACTTCCACCACTCTTGCCACATCAACATTAACAAGACCAACAAAATCTATTGATGGAGGAGGATATCAACCTCCTAAAAAGAATATACAAGTCCCTCAAACTCGTGGAGGAGGATCTTTGCCAGATACTAGATAAAAGGGAGATAAAGAGGCAGAGAAAGACAAAGACAAAGAGAAGGAGAAATCAGTAGTCAAGGATTCCTTCTTTGTACCAGTCATCAACCTAGATGGTGATAACAATCCTCTAGATGGACAGGAGAAAGATAAATCTCAACAAGGTAAAACTCTAGCCCTTTCAATTACTAAAGCAATTGCCTTTCTATTTGCTAGTAGAATCAAGGTGATAAACCTAGTGGCGAGGAAGCTCTTTGATCCTACATCCCTATAGTCAACACACAATGTCCTTTCAACTGAATATTGGTTGGAAGATATCAATGATAGAAAGAAGAGGATATGTGAGAAAAGTGCTCCATCTAAAGACCTCATCGTGCAAGCAACTCAGCCTCGGCCTATGTCAAAGAAAGAAAAGAAGCATAAGACAATTGTAGCGTTGGCAACAAACTCAATCTTTTGACACTTTCTTGTGGAGACTGTAGAACCCTAGAAGGAGGGAAAGTTTCACAAATTAACTCATAATGATTTTCATATCAAAACTGTTGACATGAGAATTCTAGTGTATGATTCTATTGTCAACGTTTGGAAATCAACTAATATAAAGATAGAAGATAAGATGGGGGAGTTAAGGTATGAGAAAGAGGCACTAAAGGCCTCAAAAAGAGAATTGATGGATTATAGTGTAGGATTTCAAAAAATATGCAAATAAAATCCATGAAGCCCACGAATACCTGCATGTAGAAAACCTACCATGGAGAAGAAAAAGACAAGAAGAGACAAGGTTTTGATTTGAAAACACACAAATTGTATATTCAGATGAAGAAGAGATAATAATTACAAAGAGATCAATCCTTATAAAAGGAGATCAAAACCCGAAAATGGTAACCTAATAAGTTACAAAGGGTAACCTAAAGGTGAAAGCTATTTAATAATTACAAAATAATTATTAAATTGAGAAAGCTAAAAAATGCATAAAGAAAAATCTTCGAAGGGAGAAAAGGTAATTTAATAAATGAAATTGAATTAGCCTTTTTCTCTAACACCCCCCCTTAAAATGAGCAACAATGCAGTTACAAACAATCTAGAAAGAGCAAGAAAACTACAATGCAATGCTACAAGAAAACTTGGGTCTCGGCAACAAGGTCTAATGAGGTACCCAATCACAAAAAATCTATGTGAAAAGGAGAAATAGAGAAAACCTAGTGGGAAAAACTCTACTCCAAAAATAGATAGCTGAAAAATCTAGTGAATAATTGTAGAAGCCTCCAACTAGAGGAATGTTCAAGAAAATAGGAACAAAGAGTGATCATGAAGAAAACCACTAAAGCATGAAGAAGCCACAAACACTGTAAAAAAAAAAATTGTTGATTTGTAGAACCTCCTCTGAAATAGAATCTGTCCATGTAGAGATTATTATAATCTACATCAAATCAAGAGACAAACAAAGGCAAACAACTGAAGTCAAAAATACATATGACATAAAACACCAAAGCCTAAAGAGTCGATCAATCGAACCAAGGAAGGTTGCAATCAAAGTAGGAACAAAAAGAAGAGTGTCTATATGGTAGATGATCCATCTCACTAAAATGCATAGTATCCAACCACTATAATCGCCTAGTACATAAGATCAAATGCTAAATACATAGCTCACTCCAATGAACCAAGGAAACATTAGAAACAATAGGAGAACCCCCCACCACCCAACCCTAATGCATAAAAGGGTGAGGTGACAGGCAACTGAAAAGTACCAAAAAGAACAGTAAGTCAAGGAACCACAATCAAGATGCACAAAAAGATCAATCTCAGACATGTCATGAGGCTAATGTCATGGAAGGGACACTCATTGGACAAAGGAAGATGATAAACAAAGGAAAACATCAAACCCCCAAGGAAATTTATTAGATTAGTGCATGTACAATAGGGCACAAGATATAATGAATCCCAAGAATATAATAATCTACATGAGTGTCCTCAGATGACATTGCTTGAATAAGAAGGCAAAACAAGGCAAACAACTGAAACAAAAAAATAGATGCAGTATGGCACTTTATCTTAGTGCGTTTTCATTAAAATTCTTACAAATGATATCAACAATAATCATAAAGGACAAAGAGCTAATACAATAGATAGTACAGCCCAAAAGAAGAGATCCCATGCCATGAAAATGATCCTTGGACCTGAAACATCTAAGATATCCACCATATTGCAAAAAAGAAAAAAAACATGATAGAAAGTGCATGGAGAAGAATCTGGAAGAAATTATAGCATTTTTGAAAAGTAGACAGAACCAACTTTCCAAAAATATAACGTTTTCAAAAAATGGAGATGGGATGCTCAACATATGCCCTCTGGAGTGAAAAATTGAACATTCGACTTTGACTACCAAAATAGGCAACCAAACTACATCAAAACCAAAAAACACCTCTACCAATGTCTCTATCTTAGAACCAACTTTTTGGCACATTTTTTGGATCGAAAAAATACATTTGTATGCTCAAGTTATGGAGAAAAAACTGATAGGGCCCTTGAAAATGTGTGTAGAGGCCGTATGGCCCCACCAGGCAAAAAAAATTTGCCTTCTGGATCAACATTGTCCAAAATGGAAAAAATTTATATGGAAATGGGGGTTTTGATGCCTTCTGAATCCATCCATGAAGTCTGTTTAGCTTCAAACTACTTTAAAAATTGGTGATCTCCCTATTCTTAGGAAATACCCGAAAAACTCTAGATCTGATCTGTCAAACCCTTGTTCTTTCTTTTTCTCCAAATATCAAACAAGCTACAACAGATATGACTCTAATACCATGTAGAATTTGAGAAAATATGCAAATTAAATCCATAAAGCCTACAAATACATGCATATAGAAAACCTGTCACGGAGAAGAAAAAGACAAGAAGAGGCAAGGGTTTGATCTGAAAACACGCAACTTGTACATTCTAATGAAGAAGAGATACTAACTACAAAGAAATCAATCCTTATAAAAGGAGATCAAAACCTGAAAACAGTAACCTAATAAGTTACAAAAAGTAACCTAAAGGTGAAAGCTATATAATAATTACAAAATAATTATTAAATAGAGAAAGCTAAAAAATACATAAAGTGAAATCTTAAGAAGGGAGAAAAGGTAATTTAATAAATGAAATGAAATTAACCTTTTTATCTAACATATATTAGAGTTGCACTAGGAAGCACACCTTCAAGTACATTTGATCCAAGTGTAGAGGAGAACAATAACTTATTGCTTAAGCTACAACAAGAGAGTCAATTTGGTCAAATTGGTCATGCCTGGATAGATGAACTTAAGGCCCAAGGTCCTCCCCTCATTGAGAACTTTGGAAATCTATTGTTGGATGCAAATAGATTAAGAGAAGTAGTGTCAAAGCACTAGGACTCAATGAAGAAGGAATCAAAAAGCTTAATAGAGCAATTGGCTTTGTTACAAGAGGCAATTGACATGAAGACCGACATGGTTATAAATCACGGGATACTTAAATCCGACCAAAAGTAATTGCTTCATTGGAAACAATCTTTGGAATTCAAATATGAGAGTTCATTGAAGTCTATGAATGAATTGAAATGTGTTTGTGATTTAGTAAAAAAGGAAATGGATAAGATGTATTTGAATATTTAATGGTTTTGCATACTAAATCTTATCTCACCAATAACCACTAGTTGGTGGACATTGAGAAAATGAAGACTAAGTTTCTGGCAATAATTGAAGAAACTTCTAATCCAACAAACTTCCAAGTGGCAAAGTTTCTGAAACTCACAGCAGTGGACTGCATCCTGAAGCATGTAGTAGAGAAGCTCCAATCAAAGATTTCCAGAGTGGAAGAGCTAACAAAAATGCATGACTATTGGATGGTTAGAACTGACAACATCCTTATCCCAAGTATCATGGAGCTGAAGAATGTAACCAAAGCAATGAAAGCCTATGTAGCTAAATCTATAACTCCAAAGAAAAACCAATGCTCTAACAAAAGGTTTACATACACTCTCTCTACAAATGTGACAACTGTTACCCCCCCCCCCCCCCCCCCGCCCTCTCTCTCCCTCTTAATATTGTAGTCATATTTGGCCTAATAGGCTTAGACTTTGTAATGGATGATAACTCAGTCAATCCTATTTTTAGCATTCATCTATTCAAAGATGCTCTACAATGTAATCATCAAATGTAACTGGTCATTTCTAAGAAGGCCTATAAATGTAACTTTTTGAAGAGTAAATAAGATCGAAAAAATTATTATTTGGGAAAATCCCTATAGTTGGGACTACTGTTTGAGACTTTACATCTGCATTTTGATCTTGTTGTTCGTTTAATTCTTGTATGGTGCTTGGAATGAAATGTGTTGTCAATGAAAACTGTGAGATTGCAAATAAACTGAGTTTTATTTCCTTCTTTTTAGTGGTTGTAAGCTCTACTTCCCGCATTTACAGTGTTATATTAATTCCTTTGTTCCGTGCAAGTTAGTTCATATGCATTTTGTTGCTGTGTGAGAAGTCTAGGATTTGGTTAATGAAAGGGACTGAATAGGAAGCAATTTGGGTATTGTCAAATCTCAATAACTTGGGCAATCTGGGTATTGTCCAGTTGACCATACTTTCTCTTCTTATGCAGTGTGCATTGGTAGATAGTCTTGAATTGTTATATCTTGCATTCAAAAGATAGAATAGATTGCATTTTAGGTGCTAGACAAGCTTAACAATGACATATACATTCATATATGTGGAGGTTGTGAGTCATAATTTGAAATTGGCCTAGATTTCTTGAAGTGTTAGGCAATTTGGTTATACCTCTTCTACTCTCTAGTTAAGAGCATACCCCCAAAATTAGCTAATCTACTAAAAACAAATTCTTTGAAAATCTTTGCACCACAAGGGAGTTGTACCTTTCAATTCAGGGATCTCTAATAGATTACTACATTGACCCATTTTGAAGTTAATTATTTTGTTTTCCACCACACTGGGCACATTAGGAGTCAAGGTATAAACCAAATCCAAGGAAGACAAACTATTAACCAGCACTTCACAAGCTTAAAATTGATGAAGTCAAGATCTTAACCCACTGATCATACTTACTACAGGCAGATAATCAGATCACTAATGTAACTAGTGAATACTCATCCTAGTATTTGTTATGCAACCAATACATTAAGCCAATTCATGTGCGAACCTTAGAAGATCCACCTCATGGTAGGGAAGCACATCTATGATACTTGCATGGTGTGATTGGACTTGGTCTTAAATATGATCAAGTTGAGATTCAACTTCACAGGTACTCAAATTCTGACTTAGTCAGCAGTTTCATTGACCAAAAAAGCACTATTAGATGTTGTTTTAGTCTTGGTTCAACAATGATTTCTTGGTTTAGTAGGAAGCAATCATTAGTTTCTCTAAGTTCCACTATAGTTGCCTCCATGGGAGCCAGAGAAGCAATATGGTTAAGGAAGTTGCTAGTTGGATTATTTGGGAAGCTTTTAAAGCCAATAGTTATGCACTGTGACAATAAGAGTTGCATTAAGTTGTCAGTAAATCCAATTTTCCCCACCTGATCGAAGCATATTTTAATTCCTTACCATTATGTCAAAGATATGGTGGATAGAGATGTTCTCAAGCTAGAATACATTAGCACTACTGAACAAATTGTCAATATCTTCACTAAACCTCTCTCTAAGCCCAAATTCTAGTATTTCATACATAAACTTGTGATGGTTCAACTACGATTGTAACTACTGAGAATGGATCTCAATTTTATGGTTTTTGTAATGTGTGTATACCTTTATATGTGTTCTGATGAAAAGTTACTATATCACATATGTGTAATATGTCATGAAAGGTGACGATCTTTCATTGATGTATATATTCATAAGATAGCTATTGAAAGGTGACAACCTTATCAATAGTTTGGCCTACTTTCATGACAAACTTCATTAAATTGTTGTCTCAGAGTGCCATAAGTCATGATAACAAATGTGTCATGATCAGACTTCATTAAGTTGTTGTCCCAGAGTGTCAAAGATCGTGATACTTGTCATTATAGAGATCATGACACAGTGGTTTTTTGTTATCTAATAGACTACATTAAGTTGTTGTCCTAGAGTGCCAAAAATTAGATAACCTAATCTCTTGATAGGCATCAATGAGGTTGATGCCATAGAATATTGATAAATCAATTCTCCCTCACTAAGAGGGAGTGTTAAATTTGTAACTTCAGACGAATTGAAACACATAAAAAATCAAATGTATACCTGAAACATGCACACACATATATGGTGATCAAATTAATAATAAATTAATCATGATTTCTCATATTATTGAGCATCTCTTATGTTACCCATTAATCATAAATTGGGCTCATTGTTACATGTTCGGGCAACACATTATAATCTATGAAAAGCTTTATCATCGATCACCCAAAAGATAAGATTATGTCCACGTAGGGACATGACCCTACATGGCCATAACCATGTAGAGTCATGCCTCTATGCAGACATGGCTTTAGAAATGATATTTATATTCAGCGCTGCTTGGAGAGAAAGTAATCAATCCAAGGCATTTCAAGTACCTCCAGCAAAAGTCATATCTTCTCCCAATTATAGTATTAAATTTTCAATTTGTACAGTCATACTATGTGTGTGTGTGTGTGTGTGTGTGTGTGTGTGTGTGTGTGTGTGTGTGTGTGTGTGTGTGTGTGTGTGTGTGTGTGTGTGTGTGGGTGTGGGTGTGTGTGTGTGTAATTGATTCACCATAACAATAGATATATATCAAGTCTATTGTTAGATATATATCATAGCTTTATTTTTACCATTCTCAATGTGTTTGAATTCCATGTTCCCACATTAATTCTGCCAAGTTTAGTATAATTTTTTCATTTGATATTGTTCCTATATGTTTACTATTCATATATCTTGCTAAATAAATTTGGTGAAAGTAAATGTGTTGTTTTACAATTTCACTCGAGTATCTCCCTATTCTATCTTACGTTGAATGTCTTCTTCTTTTTATTCATCCACACAATGTTCATAGAAATCCCTTGCCACTAGAATAAAATGTGATGTTTATTCTACAACTCACATATTTTCTGATTTAGACCAAATGGTATTGTTGACCGGTGAACATTCAATCAACTTTTCCAATACTTATTGTGCGCAGAATCCTTAAGGATACGATCCATATTCATACTAATTAGCTAATATGTATTTGGTCAACAAGAAAAAAAAATATTATCTTTTTTGATACGATAATATGCTACTTGGGTTTGTCATCTTTGTAATAGAATATATGAACTATTTTCTCTAATCCATGATTTCTTTTTCTGCGTTGTTTTTCCTCTTATTTTTCTTGTTTTCTTTCTTATCTATTCTTACATTTGGAGTCTAGCTTTGATACCATGTTAAATTTTTAGGATCGCTGCAAATGTAATAGCACCACTTGTAATGCATGTGTTTTCCAAAGGCAACAATCTCTCTAAATGTATGTTGTGGATGAGACAGAAAAGGACATGTCTATTCATTAAACACATTAATTATGATTAGTAATCATTAGACAGTATATATATATATATATATAGATAGATAGATAGATAGATAGATAGATAGATAGATAGATAGACGCGCGCATGTGTGTGTGTGTATATAATATATATTAATTACTAATAAGAGTGAGTTACTAGTAATCATAACAATGTATCTCATCGTTAAATTAATTTGATTGAAGCTACAACATTAACACCCCTTAAGGGAAACTTGGAGAAA
This sequence comes from Cupressus sempervirens, assembly GCA_028749045.1. Classification (NCBI taxonomy): domain Eukaryota; kingdom Viridiplantae; phylum Streptophyta; class Pinopsida; order Cupressales; family Cupressaceae; genus Cupressus; species Cupressus sempervirens. The sequence continues at coordinate 742,525,918 of CM053784.1, read as the reverse complement.
TACTATTATCCATATGACGCAAGACTAATACAAATATGAAAGACATTGGTCGTGGCTACGAGACCATACTAGGTAACAATGCACAACTTAAGTGTAACTTGGGTGGAAAAAATATTATGAAATGACACAAGAAATACAAATATGCAATATATGGTTCATGGCTAAAGATGGTGTTAGATACATGTTGGCTATTTTTTCCACCATTGGCCCAACATAGATAACCAATATGAGATATCTTCTTATGGTCTAAAACTTTATCAGGACCAACATGCCATGTTATTCCCATTTTGTCATTTTGCAATTCTCTTCATCTTATTTGTTGGGGCTATGTGCAAAATGATGACATCATTGTTTAAAAAGGGTAAAAGGATTTTGTGAAATGTCGATGTTTACAATTGCATATTTTCTTCATCCTACTTATGTTTAAGTGCAAAATGAAAAAACCATTCATGTCCTGCAACCTGGATCTTGTATGCTTGACTGTCAAGTGTGTGGGCAAGAGTATTTACCATGTTTCCTCAAATTTTAAAGCCCATGCATCTCCATGGTGATCAACGACCTTGGTTTCTTTCATATTTTCACAAATATCCAAACAACTTGCAAGGATTGGGATGCAAAATGGTGATGTCAATGGGTCAATCTATGAGGTGGGTAATGCATCATGTTTTCTTAACGTTTTTATTATTTTGTAAAGGGATAGTTGGGCATTTTATTGTCTTTTGTGAAACTAATATAAAGGTTTAAATGAAGACAACCAAAGAGGATGAGGGCCCACGGGCCACATGTTTTAATTTTATTGGACATGACCTTGCATAGTGGTGTTTCTTACAGTGTTGTTATTTTAAGAGTTAGTAATTGCAACGTAAAAGTCTTCAATGAACCAATGGTAGGGTGAATACATTGTGTTTGTTGATTTGGCGTTCTTTTACCAACAACTTAATTTGAATGTTTGTGGCCATTACATGACACCACAACTAAAGATTTAATGTTGACTGACTTATTTTTGCTCAAAAACATGATGCTAGTGCATCGCATGCTCATTTATCACTTGTGGGGATATGGTTGTCCCTTCCATTTGCCAAACACATCATTTAGGCTATTTTATGTCACTTCATGAATCAAGATACATACAAAGATAAATTCTTTATATAATCTTTATTTATTTTTCCATTTGTAGCTTAACTCCATCTTGGTTGGGATTTGAACTCTAATGTTAAAATCAAAGCTATGCCTAATCTATAAAGACAATCTTCGTACATAATTTCTGGGTTGTCTTCTCTAGTTCTCTTGTAGTGGCTTTGCTCTACACTTGTAATTTTGTTGAACCTAATATTAATATAAACTTGTATTTTTGCCTCTTCTTTCATTCAATTATCTTGTGCATTGCATTGCTTTGTGTTGAATGATTCCTTTTATGTTCTTAGCTTATATATAGTGTTAGATCTTATTAGTTGGTCTCATGAGTGTCTTCCCTAACAACATCTCATAAGTTGTAACTTGAATGCATGTTGTGGAGAAGAACTAGATTTAAGATCTATGTATATTAGAGGTTTTGATTGAAATTATGTGCAGTCATAGGCAAAGAGTAAGCATAGTGAATCTGGTGCATCAACCCTTTATTTGCAATTCGTCTTCCTCCCTTTTCTCAAAAGTTTTAATTTTAGGTGAATCATGATTGTAAGGAAGCCAACCTTCTAGTTCAAGTCCCATGCTTGAAGGTTGTTTCCATGATTCACAATGTTGTTAAACACCATGGTGTTGGTATGCATAATATCTACTAGTTTCAAGTGATCCTGGTGTCGGTATGTATAATATCACTTCTGATCTTTTATAATTATTGAATTTTCTATCAAATTGTAGCTTTTCTAAATGCTTTAACATAGAGCCTTTTTCATAGAGATGCATCTTAGCATCCCCCATATCATGATAATGTTGCTTGCACACACTCCTTTTATCAAGATCAACTTGAACCTCAACCTTTTTTGCAACATCAAATGACTAGTATGGGCTCATGGATCATATTGTGGATCTTGGCCATATGTTTACCAGCCTTGGTTTGGTTTTCAATTGGATTCCAAACATGCCAATATTTATATATGAGTTTTAATTTCAAGAGTTTAAAATTTGCCAAAATGGATATTAATGGGCTTATGGATTAGATTGTGTATCATGGTCATAGGTTTATTAGCATTGTTTTGGGTTTCAATTGGGTTCACAACATGCCCATATATATAGATGAGTTGGAATTTCAAGAGTTGAACTTTGTTATGGAGTTGAGTTGTGCAATTACTTGAAGGTAGAGGAAAATAAGGATTTGATATGCAGATGGAGGAAGTAGCTCATTAGATCTTCCATGTATGTTAATTTGGAAAAGGCGTTATTTAGTGATAGTTCTAGAAAAGGAGCAATGGTTAGAGGTACAACAAAATATCATGAGGAAGAAATGAAGGCCCAATAAGGTAATTTGAGGAAGAACATGGAAAGCAAATTGCTTCAATAGATGACCATATGAGAGAAGTTGGCTCGTTTGAAGACCAAAGAGGTAAAGGCAACCCCTTTTCCCAAAGTTATCACATCAAGTTTTAAGAAGCCCTCTCCATCACAAGAGCCTATTGTTTTAATTTTTTCATTCCCTATACAAGATACATCATCCTCATATTTTTTGCACCTCATACCATTTCACTTTTTGAGGATGAACCACTTGAGTGGATTGTAAATGGAGTAATGTCATTTTAGGAGGAAAAAGATGACGTGATGCAGAAGGACATTTAAAAGGTCGTGGAGGAAGAGCTTCCCTCTTTGTGGAGGAAGAGGAGAAGAAAGTATTCCTACCCTTGAGGAAAAAATGTTGGCTTTTTAACATATACAAGAATCAAAGGACATGTTCCAAAAGGAAGTATATAATCAGTCGTTGTCGCAAGAAGTCTTTGATGATATAGAAAATAAGAGAGGAACCCAAGGATAACTTTGTCCTTGAGGAAGAACATGCTAATATGCATTAGTTTGCTCCTCAACCTATTACAATAGAGCAAAAGGATTTTGATGAAGAAGGAAAGCTTTGGGATGAGCTAGAAGCATTTTGTGCATCCATCAATATCAAACTATCTTCTCCTTCATTAGAAGATTGCGAGTTGCAACAACAATATGTTGTGATCTAGATCAATGCCATGATAATGAAGAAAATCTACACATCTTTCACTTACCCCAAGGATGGTATAACATCCATCCAAAAGGGATATGATCCAAGCACACCCCTTCTTTATAAGTTCACAGAGGTTATTCATCAACCATCTCAACAATGATATTACATCCTCGGTTGACCCTCCAAAAGAACAATGTTCCCATGAGTCATATACCATAGTTCCAAGGAAGAACCACACTGGATTCATTAAGCAATAGAGGTTCGAAATCACTTCCCACCATTTCAAAGATATCTTTCTCTGAAAAAATGAAGTTTTACAGAAGGATGCATTCTCAATTAACATAATATAATACCCTCTATAAAACCTCATGATTTTTATTGATTATATATTTTGATTTTTTTTATGCATTTGATTTAAGACGCATGATTGATTTATTATCAAAACTTATCAAATCCATCAATAACTATTAATTATAACCATGATTTTGATAATTTAGTGTCATTTCACATGCATTTGATAATGGCATAGGACATCAAATTTATGCAACAAAAAGTATATAAGAAAGGGTCTAATATGACTACTACCTCATTCACATCAAGATTTTATAAAGAAAAACATAATATGAGACAAAAATGCACGAATGTTTCTTGTAATGTCTATCTCAATTGCACAAATTAATCAATTCAATAAAGAATGGAGCTTTACACAAACCTTTTTGCCAAAGGAGATCAACTTAAAGGCTTACAACCGCTCATATACTCGTTTGTGTCAATGCTTCGTCCAATGCAATTGTTTGTTAATCACCAAAATGTTAAAGCCTCAATATCTTTCATATTTAGTACAAAATAGATTGGGGTTATAATCAAGTCACCAAGATAGATGCTTGATAACTCTATTGAGATAGAATGCCTCATTAGATAATAATAAAATTGCAAGGAATCACCCTTGAGCACATATTAAAATGTTCTTGTCAAAAAGAGAAGAACAAAACTTTATTAAGTGAGCAATGGTCTATATCAATGTTTTTTACCAATAATGTGTCTAGAAGGTAATCCCCTTATTTAATGCTTATTACCCCTTTCAACATAGAAGACACGATGGTACTTTGTTTTGTAAGGTCTACTGAATAAAAAGTAATGTAAAAAATGCATAAACAATCATATATGTAAGCATGACACTTTCAATATCTAAATTGATTAGGCCTAAGGTTTTCTTTAGATTGACTAGCTTGAACATACTTGTATCAAAATTTGTTATGTATTTTCATCAACAACAAAATAACCCTTGATATATCACCTCCAAAATGCATTCCTGAACTTACCATCACTCCTATACTAAATATACTAAACATAGATAATACCTAAGCATCTCAATATTTATCATGCATTTTTTCTTGTTGAAAAGTTACAAATGAAGGGTGTTGGCCCTTACAAATACTAACCAAAAAGTTCATTTATGTTAAGAATATTAACCAAGATAAACCTACAGGTCTAATAGTACAAACCGTACTTCCTCTTAATGGTAATATATCTATAATGTTGGCATATATATATGTCAACGATTTCTAATGATGCAACTGTTAATGCTCGACCAAATTAACTCTTAGTTAGTATTTACTAACTTGTGTCTCCCAGATCATCGACTTAGGATACATACCCTTTAGAAAGGGTGTATAAGTAGTTTGTAAATGCAAATTATAGGATACACAATTATAGCAGTCTGCTCCTATAAGCTTTTATATCCTGCAATTTATATCTAAGATTCTCCATCACAATAAAAGGTTAAATATTTCAGTATTGTATCTGCATTATAATAAAGCACTAATTTCATCAACATTCATATTATTTAGAAGATCATTCTCAGCATATAAGACTGGATTAAAAGTCTGATTAAGAGATAAGAATTAGCAGAAATTTTACATGGTATCATAGCTCTGTAATTGAATCTAGGCTCTGCTAAATTTCAGTAATCAGACTTTGTACACATCAAGCAACAATCTTCTATCTTCCATGGCTTACACAATCAGACCCGAGGACAGGTTTGATGGGAAAGAGCACTTTGAAGCCTAGAAGTTCAGAATCATAATGATTCTTGAAGAGAACAATGTAAAACAATTCATTGATGGAGCATCCAAACAACCCCCGGTTGAACCTTACAAATCTATCTGGAGCAGAAGAAATAGAAAAGTTATTCAAATCATCTTGGATGGAGTTAAAAATGATATTCTACCTATAGTTAGAAAACATCAAACTGCCTTTGATATGATGAATGCATTACGAAATGCCTATGAAGTAAACAATGCAACTAGGGCTCTTGCACTAAAAAGGCAATTGAATCACATTTAGATAAAGAAAGGAGAATCGATAAGTTCTTACTTCTTAAGAGTTGTCGGCATTAGAGATGAACTATCAAGCATAGGAACCATCATTAGTGACACATAATTAACACTTATGGTTGTAGATGGATTCCCAGATTCATGGGAGACATTTGCACAAGGAATAAGTGCCAGAGATCAACTTTTGGACTTTAATAGACTCAAGAATGATTGTCTTCAAGAGGAATCTAGAAAACTAAAGAAAGGAGGGAAACCAAAAGTAAAAGATGAAGAACTTCACGTTCTTAATACAAACTCCTATAAAGGCAAGAAGAAGCATTTCAAGAAGAAAATGGGAAATCAAAAGAATGGAAAGATCAAGAAAGATCTATCTAAAATAAAGTGCTTTAAATGTGAAAAATTTGGACACTATAGATCTAATTGTCCTGAAAATTCCAAACAACAGGCAAATTGTACAAATGTCATTAGAGAAGAAGATTCTTATGATCTTGAGAACCATGTTTTGTATTCCTCTCTATCACATGAAATTTCAAATAAAGCATGGGTAATTGATAGTGAATCTTCTAGACATTTAACGGGATACAAAGAAACTCTAAATTCTTTATCAGAGAAGTTACCATTGTTGATAACTCAACACACTCCGTTGAAGGAATTAGAAATTGTACTTTGAAACTAAAATCAGGAAATACTCTTCTTCTTAAAGGTGTACTCTATGTACCAAGGATTAAAAGAAACTCTACATGGTATCAGAGCGAAGATAGAACACTTCAGGAGTAGACTTGGTATGGTTGAGTTTTAATCCATTAGTACACTCTTGAAAATAATGAACACTTTTATAAAACATTATGAGAGGTGACGATCTCTTAGATAATATGCTAAATAGTAGAGTTCTACTGTAAGATCTAGATGAGTTCAAGATCATATTGTGATGTTGACATTTCTATGTTCATGGGTCACAAATTGGATAAAGCAAGAATCTTAGTATTCTCCAGGTTTATCTTGTATTCTGGTAGATCTTAAAACTCAGGATCATGTTGTGATATGAAAATACTAGTTTCTATAAAATCATAACTTGGATAAATGAAAAAATTACTCTTCAGATTTATCTTATATAATATCACTAGTGGCAGTGATTTGTCATATCACAGGTTTAGTAATACGACTTTGTATCATGTGTTCTATGATACCACATACTAAAAAGAGACAGACAGATATAGATTATTAATTCTTTCTTATTTATCTGTATTGGTGTTGCTAGATATAATCTCTCTTTATAGGATTATCAAGTTAAGAGGGAGTGTTACGAATATTAACCAAGATAAACCTACAAGCTTGACAATACGGACCCTACTTCCTCTTAATGGTAATATATCTCTAATGTTGGCATTTAATGATATATATATATATATATATATATATATATATATATATATATATATATATATATATATATATATATATCCTATAGGTGTTAGTGATTTCTAATGATGCAACTGTTAATGCTTGACCAAACTAACTCTTAGTTAGTTAGTCTTTACTAACTTGTCTCTCAGATTGCTGACTTAGGAAGAATATAATTAGTGCCAAGTTAGGAAGGGTTATGTCCCTTGAGGGACATACCCTTTAGAAAGGGTATATAAGTAGATTGTAAATGCAAATTATAGGACACCCAGTTACAACAGTCTGCTCCTATAAGCTTTTATATCCTACGATTTATATCTAAGATTTTCCATCACAATAAAAGGTTAAAAATTCAGTATTGTATCTGCATTATAATAAAGCACTAATTTCATCAATATTCATATTACTTAAAAGATCATTCTCAGCATATAAGACTGGATTGAAAGTCTGATTAAGAGATAAGAATTAGCAAAAACTTTACAATTTACAGCAAGGTCATTAACAAACCATTAACAACACTAGCAACTCACATCAAAGAGAGGGTAGACAACTCACCCACAACATGGGGAGGAGAATGAGAAACTAAAGAACAATTTGTTGGACTATGTCTAAACAACATTGTCACAAAGATCCCCATCAAGCGGAGAAGTGCTCTTTGCAAGATCTTCAGCACAATGGGCAAATCATTTAAAAGATTGCACATCTTCTATTTAGAGGTTGACACAAAATGAGAGCAACAATGAGTTAAAGTGTTCACGTAGTTGTAGGGAGACATAACATCAGCAAGAGAAGAAGTGCTCTTTGCAAGATTGTCAGCACAATGGGAAAATCATTGACAAGATTGCACATCTCTAGCTAGAGGTTGACACAAAATGAGAGCAACAATGAGACAAGTGTTCACGTAGTTGTAGGTAGTCATAACATCAACAAGAAGTGGGTTAAGATCCACAAGGTTTAAGACCAAATGAGCAAGAGGAACATCATAATAAGGTGATTAATTAACCTACAAAGAGTCATCAAAGAAAGAGTTTTAAGCGACAATAATCAAGTGTTCATCCTTAACTTTCTTCCACCAAGTGGAAGAGCCTTTATGACTCAAGCAAGAACAATCAATTGCCAAGTGACCACTAAAAAAATGATGATAATATCGAAGAAGACGCCATCATATTTCATCGAAAAATACAAAGGACGATTGGGAGATGAACCTCATAGAAGACATTTATTAAGTATTTGTTCAATAAGGTTGAAGGAGGTTGTCCAAGGTTTGGTCAAGGGGGCACGAGTCACCGAACCCACAACTCATTGATAACTTGATTTCGTTCCTAAAACAAACAAGTTGTGTCCAAAAAATGCTTAGGATAGGGGAAAAAGTTGACATTAGTAAGAGAAGTAGGGTCTCAAGCAGAGAGGACAAAAAACCAATAAATCTATAAGTCTACAAACCAACCCACATTGGAGAGAGAGAGAGAGAGAGAGAGAGAGAGAGAGAGAGAGAGAGAGAAGGTCAAATTGCTACAACTCCATCAATAGCGATATAAAAATTTAAATATAACATGACATTTTTTAAATGATGTTGGATAATATCTACAAAAGCTTGCATACCAAACATAAATTGTTTGTATATTTGATCTCTTTTGCAATTGACAATAATAACTTGCTACAACTCCATGAATGAGATAAGATAAAATAAATTTATTAATGTCTAACAAGAGACCGACGAGGATCTAAGGGACTGGAAACAGTACAGAGGGCAAATGCTAGCAAGGGGGGAGCACCAAACGGTGTCTACAAAAAGAAAGTGCAATATAAGTTGTTAAATGTAAGGAGAGAGTGCAAGGGGAGGGAGGGAGAGGAAGGGTAGGGACGGAAGGAGAGAGAGAGGGAGGTGTGATAGAAGATCAAATTGCCACAACACTGTGAATAGCAATACAAAAAATTCAATATAACATTAAATTTTTAAAATGATTTTGGATAATATCTACAAAAGCTTGCATACCAAACAGAAATTGTTTCTATCTTTAATCTCTTTTGCAATTGACAATAACAACTCACTATAATAGCATACCAATAATAATGAAATTTAAGACTTAAAACAATGGGATTAAAAATTTAAATTATTCTCGCAAGTCATAAGTACTATATAATTGTGTTACATAGGACATTCCCAAAATTTTCTTTTTGACCCCCAAAATGCTTGAGGCAGAAACATGGGTTAAGGGGTGAGTACCTACCTCAAACATAGCATATCATAGCTCTCAATTTTCCATTGCAAAATTTAGTGAACATCAAAGAAAGATGAAAATGATGTTGTGTTACATAAAAAGTGATCCTCCAAAAACATACCTATAGATTGAGAAGTCGGAGATATTTTTCATGTGAAGTCAACTTGTGAAATTGCTATCAGGATTCAACTGTGTAGATTTTAGAAAATGCATCTCGTATTACATCATAATAGATTAAATAATGATCATGAATCGAACGGTTGCCAGCAAAGTAACTACATAGAGAATCTTCTGTATTGAATCAGTACACAACAGTGCCTACTAATTTTTTGCACCAATTATCTTAACATTCCTCAAATGTCAGGTTAGATTTAAATTATCACTCTCCATGTCTTGGCAACTTATAATCAAGGATCAGAATATATTAGAATTTATCAAACAAGAACAAATTTTAACAAATCAGAGTTCTGTTTATGCTTGCAATAAGAGGGCAATACGACAGCAAAATTGGTGTTGACCTCTATATAGTTTGTTGGGCTTGATATTGAAAATACTCTCATCAGATTCTTGCATCTCTCTTGTCAATTTAGGAGTCAATTGACATCGACTGCAGGAAAAGCTAAAACCCATGTACAAGCAGCTATAGCAATTCAGTAAGCGACCACAAAATTTATAGAACCTGCTCATCTTTAAATGCACATCATCCTAACAATCATGAAGTATAAAAACAAGGCGTCTTCTTGTAAAAGAAGGATAGACACTTAAATTAGTCTTCATAGCCAAGGATTTCTTTTGCCTTGATTCTTCAAGCTTTGCGACTTGCCACCTTTTGTACCCTGAAGCTCAAGAAAACAGGACTATTTGTCTCAGGATCTTTAAAAAAATATTTTTAAGAAACATTATTTTAATGTAAACAAGAGCACACATAAAACTGACCGATTTAGTTTTTTTCTTGTTTTTTCCTCGAAGTCTATTTTTTGAAGCCTTGAGTTTGTAGATGCGAACCATCCAATGGTGAGTTGTAAAAACCTGTATCAGAAAATGCTCTTAGGAAATACAACTAAAAAGATTCAAAACAAGGGGAAGTTGTCCACACAAGTAATTGGAGTTATACAAAAAAGGATAAGTGCAAACCTCTTCAAAATGGGTCAGTTTAAAGTATTTCTTCCCTATCTCAGTTCTTCTCACTCTATCAAATCCTTTACCATCTGCCTCTGTGAATCTGTACGACGAGTATTATTTAGGTTAGCATTTTTAAATGAGCTGTATCAGAAAGTTAAAATTTTGCATCTAGCCAGATAATATTATATTAGTAATGATATTACAAACTGTAAATATTATACTTCTGGTTGAAAAATACATGATAGATATATTCTGGAGAACAATGTTATCGAAGGGTAAAAGCTCAAGACAAGATATTTCATGACAGAAGAACATTGAAACCTTTTACTTAGATAGAGTATGCATACTATTGTGAACAGTGATCAAATGGCATACATCCTCAATTAATATGCGAGTATTTTCCTTGTCTGATGCAAATGTTTAACTATTGCAAAGCTCAAATATAGAAACAACCAAAGAGTGACAATATTTTGCACTCTTATATCCCTTCTTGGACGCCATACAAATGATAATGTGGCAAAAGACAAATTAGCACAAGAACAAGCGAGATGGAATACATGACAAATGGCATTGAATTAATAAGAATTTCCTCATTTCACAATGTTATATGCAACAATATTTTAGAAGATACAAACTTTTTACACATAGTGATCAGGAGACTGGGAGTAGTAGTGGCACACCATTTTCAAACAACTTAAGAGATTGGTAGTTGAAAATGGAGTGTGCGTGTGTGTGTGTAGTTAAGTTTCAGATAAAATTATAAAATGACATGCAACTCTAAAGAACATCAAATACTTAAATGCTTGAAAATTAAAAAATTATCATGTCAAACTTTTATAATGATTATATTTAGATTGGTAGTCAACATCATGATATAAGCAACTAAATTTTCAACCATAATCATATTGTGATGGCAAGCAGACCAGCTTGAACTTCATAAAATTACCTCTTTGGGACTGATAAGAATTTTTTCTGCTACAAGATAAAAGAAATTCTTTTATGCAAAACATGGAATATTACAAGTATAGTTTATTTCCTTTACTTCTCTTAGCTTTTGTGATGAAGGGTACTCCCCTTACAAACTCAAAACACACAACAATAGAGAATAAACAGAAAATGCAAGAAAGAAACACCTACTTTCTATTATCTCAACTTCTGGGAGGCACGAGTTTTGGGTGCTGGCTAAGGTCCCGTAGAATGTGCAGAAAGACAAAAAATAATCAGGGTAATCTACAGATGAAGAAAACACGCTGTTTTCTTATCAATTCCATTTGCAGATTTACAATACAGAGGATGCAATCATGAATATGATATCCTGAAATTAGGAAAATCCATTGTGTTTCCCACATTTTTGTATGTACATTTTATAGGAAGGATAGCTGCATCCAAAATTTTGACCTAACTGTTGGATCTTCAATCATTATATATCATCAGAAATCTCATGAAGAGACCTACAACAAAGAATTGGGCTGACACTTAATATGTTCAACTTTTGAGTTCATCTGGGGCTTCCCAAGCCCTCAAAATTGCGTTGAGAGTTGTATTAGAAAGATGCCAGAATGAAAACCTCAATATCTCTCGAATGCTAAAAGATATTGAGATGATTCTTCACCATTCATTTTGTATTCTAGTCTCACTCCATGGGGAAAGTTTTCAAGTTCAACCATGCACAAAAGAAAACCTACTAAAACTAGTTAAATTGTCACCTTTAGCCCTTATTGAAGTATTAAACAATATCTTTAGATGATGAAACATTGCTCTTACACCATGTACGCTCCTGTATTATTTTGCCTACCACATATTAACACTTCCAGCAAATGTAGTGTAATTGATATGATATATCTAAGAAACCTTTGCAAGAAGTTTCACAATTTATGAGGGATGCCTCTAGGAGATCCAATAGAAGCAAACAACCTTACATCTCAAGTCTCCTAATGTATTGTGACATCCCCATATGGGTTTTCAAGATGGAGGCACGTTTTTCATATAGACGATGGGTACCAAGAGGTTAGGACGTATTTCCAGCTAACTATGTTTTTCAATTGAAAATATTTTGTTCCACAAATACCCTACTAGGTAACTAGACATATTTTCTAGCACTTCAATAATTTATAAGTTTCTTTAAAGAATTAAATACCCCTCAACCCCCATGAACTAGAATTTTAACAATTCCCTTTCTAGTCCTCGCATGATTTGGCAATGATGGTGTCCATGTGGCAAGATTCAACTATCACGTCCTTGGGTTACATATTTTAGTTTATCACTTAAGAACAACAGCCTGCAAAGCGAATAACCTCCACAAATAGAGAGAGAAGCAATACAGAGTTGCTATTTTACTAGTAAGCAATAATGAAAAGATGATTACACAATGTAGAAACACCTCATATAAATAACAAAGATATGTTGAGTCATGAACTAACTACCTACAATCAAAATTTGATGTACTATTCACTAAATGCAAATACAAAAATCTAATAATAACATGGCCCTATAATAAGGAAATCTAGAATACCATCTAGAACTAAGTAAACTTAAGCCATGTGAAAAAGAAAAACCATGTTCACACCAACAACATAGGCATGACTCTTCGATGGATATTTTTCATTTTCTATTTGACCACATACTTAGAAAAGGAAATCCAGAAGCTGAAAGATTGTCAAATGAGGGATCAAATGGAAAGGACTATACCCTCCACCAAGGATGACATGGAGTCAGCCCTGACTACATTAATAGTCTAGAGAGTACAAATTGCTTCCCAAGACAGCCCATTAATTGACCAATTGAAGGCATTTCAATTATGGCATTGCCTTGGAAGATCCCCTCGCAGTTGGTGGCATTCATCAAAGCACTAATCGGCATAGCTCTTCACCATCGATTAGACATATTTTCTGACACTTCATGTTGGGCAGAAGGAAGAATTTAAGAATAAGACAGAGGAGCTGTCATCTCACAAAGAATTTGGGGCTGATTTGGGCTACCATGGCAAATTTTCCTTTTTATAGGAAGGACGTAATCTAAAGGAGAATTTCAGTTGGTTTAATTTCTTGTGCAAACACATAGTTGGTAGAGGACGCAATGATATTAATGTTATGTGTCCATCATGATGCAATAGGATGTTATAGGAGGATTAATTGAAAAAATTTACTTTCAAGTTGACAAGCTTTGGATAGATTGCATTCGAAATCCAAAAACATTGCAAAGGGACTACCCTACACTCTTGATAGATTCTAGAAGAACTATGCAAGCTCTCCTTGAAAAAGCAAGGGAGCTAATCAGCAATTTTGAAACAATTTTATTCAACCACATACTTAGAAAAGGAAATCTAGAAGCTGAAAGATTCACAAATGAAGGATAAAATGGAATGGACTATACCCTCTACCAAGGATGACATGGAGTCCACCTTGAGTACTTTAATAGTCTAGAGAGTACAAATTGCTGCCCAAGACAGCCCATTAATTGACAAATTGAAGGCATTTCAATTATGGCATTGCCTTGGAGGATCCCCTCGCAGTTGGTGGCATACTTCAAAGCACAAATCGGCATAGCTCTTTGTTGGCAATATGGTCAGATAGATGTCTTGATGTTTGTCATTTATTTCAACATACATTCAGCATTTCATTTATGCATTTAGAGATAGAAAATTGTCTAAGTGTTAGACAGTTTGTCACAGTACAGAGAACAGATCTTATGTGTACGGACGACTCATTGTGAGTTAGCTTATGCACACTTAAGGGAAGTTTCGTGACACTGTCATGATGATGTGGTTAAGTGCACAGATGTGTACGAACAATAAGGCGCAAGTTATGATTAAAATACAAGTGCAAGTATTTAATAGAGCATATCAGTAATCAGAGTTGTACGGCCCTAGGAATTATTTTAGTTACGAAAGAATTACTAAGTTATGATGAGCCGACTTTATGAACATTATTTTATATTATGTCAAACGTGTGAACACATGAAGGCTGATTGAACAGAGATTTGTAAATGTGCAAAGTATAAGTAGAGTTATTATATTGCCCAGTTATTGTGGAAGTCGTGAGATGTTGTGATGTGATGCAAACTATTATGCAAGCCTTATGTGATGTGAGATTTGATGTATGATCAAAACAAGTGCAAGTTACACCAATAAAGCAAGTATTGTATGTATATCTATCTTGTGTGAAATAACCCCGACAGGTTATAACTCCTTTAAACACCAAAAATCTTTATACTTCAGTTGTTTGACATTTCGTCAAACACTTTGCAAGCAAATTCTGATAACACTGTAATGGTCCTGCTCAATTCTGACCTTAAAATGCTGATTGAAGGCTCGAAAATTTTTGTCAAACACTTTACATACAAGGGGCCATATGACTGATATAACTTTTCAAATTGCTGCAATGACTCTTGTTTCGATTTGCCTCAAAGAGAATGCTTACAAAGACTCCAAATTGTCTAAACAATGTGCTAACATAAATATGCAACTAATTTTGGCAATAGTGAATGCATATATGAGTTCTAATCATGAAAATGATCACCTACAGCCAACTGGTATTTTAACAAACAGTTGGTATGCAAGCTAACTGGCTGATTAAAAATGATATATTAACGCTCAAAGACAACTATTAATGACTAGTAATTGTATCTCCTTAATTGAGAATGAGTATCCAATACAATATTCATACTAAGTTAGCCAAGACTCTTGGCATTTACAAAGATATCAAAATATGATGATTGTTGGTAAAGTAATATGCACCTACAGCTGCCAATGAAAACTAATGCAACACTAAATATCTAACTTTAATACTCCCCTACAGCAATACGCTAATCACATGCATGATTAAATACAACTAAAGCCATGGATTGCTAATACCATTGTGAGGAATGTAAAAATGAATGATATATCTATTAATGAATGATAGGTCTGATGACCTGGCATATGAAGTCGCCTTAGAGAATAGATGTATTGCAATACCACTGAACAAAAAATAACCTCCTCAAGTGCCCAAGTCATGCCTCTCTAGCTGCTGCCCCTAATTGTAGATGGCTGTAATAATTTTCTTTGCTTTTTCGAATTTGCTTTTTTGGATTGCTTTTTTTTTGGTTGGATTGCTTTTCCGGACCTGCTTTTTCGGCCTGCTTTTTCGGTTCTGCTTTTTCGGACTGCTTTTTCGGCCTATTTTTTTCGAACTACTTTTTCGGCCTGCTTTTCCAAACTGTTTTTTCAGCCTGCTTTTTCAAACTGCTTTTTCGGCCTGCTTTTTGTACTCAAATATTTTTTCTCAATGTAGCACAAATAGAAGACTGAAGTATCTTCCTCCCAACTGCAATAATTCAAGTGATATTTCACACCCTCAAAATTGCGTACCAATTGAGAGTTTTCGTTCTCAATGGCCACAAATATTTTTTCTCAATGTAACACAAATAGAAGACTAAAGTATCTTCCTTCCAGCTGCAATAATTCAAGTGATATTTCACACCCTCAAAATTGCGTACCAATTGAGAGTTTTCGTTCTCAATGGCCAGTTGTGACTATTGCAGAAACCCTAGGCTCCACAATGCACATCAACAAACATCAACATCAACAACAACAAATTTGGATGATTAGAATGAAGCCCGAGGTGCCTATTTATTCTTTTTCCTCCACTTTCTCCAGAAGCTTCTAGAACATTATTTTATTTTATCTATTAAGTGACTTTATAAAATATTTTATAATTCAAGTCACTTTATTAAATTAATTAAATATAAAGTTACCTTTTAATATTTATTTATTTGATAACTTTTTAAATAATTAACTTAATACCACTTATTTATTTAATTAAAATAATTAATTAGTCATCCTCATAAAATATTCATTATTTTGGACAACCTAATTAATTAAATTAATTAAATCAAATTGCCTCCAAAATGGGGACATGACATTGTGAAGAACTGAATTGTATAATTGCATGTTAGGGCAGTGGGCTCTTCTTGCATACATTGTATTTGATCTACCAACTCCTAACATGCCTAGTCTCCTAACAAGGACTCAAGACACTATATGTACTTCATAGACTCTTAACAGGGTCAATATCCTTAATAGGATCCTAGTTTTTAGTGAATCATCTATCGGGTATCATCCCCACTAGGGTTTTCCCTTGGTCAGGGCTTCCCTAGTTAACAAATAATGGTGTTATGAGTTATCTATGTGCATGGTTATATTTACTGTTCAGCATTGTTGGTTTACTTTCATATCCAAGCTATAAAGTAATTAACAATATACAGTTGTGGTCAAAAGTTTGTAGAATACTGATTCACCCTCCCCCCCCTCAGTATTATCTATTTATAACACTCTTAACCATGGATGGGACGTATTTTCTGACACTTCAAGTTGGACAGCAAGAAGCATTTAAGATTTAAACAGAGGAGCTGTCATCTCACAAAGAATTCGCCACTGATCCAGGCTACCATGGCAACTTTTCCTTTTTTAAGGAAGGACATGCTCTAAAGGAGAATTTCAGTTGGTTTAAATGCTTGTGCGTGTGAATAAATATGGCTACATTTACATTGACTTCAACCAGAGGTTCTCGGTACTTTGTTTGAGCTCAGCTATGGAGTCCCGAAGTCGGCTTCATAGTTGTAAACGGCAAAAGTCTTTCCTGGAGTTTATCTCGGATGTATGCCTTTATCAATTTACCACGAACTGTGTCTTTTGGCCATAGAGGCGATAAAAACGGTGCTTGAAAGAGAATTTTCTACTTCCTGCAATCATTATGGGGTGAATATTGTCAAATCCTCTCAATTTTTAGCTTCTCCTTGACATAGGGGGGTTGGGAGTTGATATCATACTCCTGCTCCTTGAAGTCTTCAAAGAATAGTTCCTTCTTGACGATATTGACATTGTGGTTTATGCACAATTGGTTCTGTGAAGTCCATGTCCGGAGGAGACTTTGAATCTTCTGCAACTGGGGGCTTTGATGACAAAACAACCCTTCAACCTACATTAGACAACTCTGTTTTTTCTCAACACTAGAGGTGGCCAGTGGTTGGTAGGGACTTCTTGAAGAAGCAGGTGGTACTGATGTTTTTGGCGTTTGTGTGTTCAGATGTCTTCTATGGTGAAGATTAGTACAGTAAATAATGGTCCGTATTTTATATTTTGGAGAGGCAACAGTTGTCGTCAGATGCCCTTTTTGTTGAGGGGCTGGAATTTTAGGCAGCTGGTCTGAGTAGAGGCTGAATGATAAACATACTCTATTTATTCCCAGCAATGTTTCTAAAACATACGGGTGGCTAACTTCTCTACTTTGAGGGTTGGGCTTCTTGTATGTGGGTATCTTGTCAGCCTGATCTTTTGATTGGTAGAAACTGATATAATTATGCAATGTAATCTTTTTGATCATTAATACAAATCCTCACAACCTAGATTAGCGTTTTACTGATTAAAAACATTGCCGATTTCAATTAATCTAAAGTTGTAATATGTCATATATAAATCACCATAACAATTTACCTTAACCTTCATACAACAACCTTGTATGATTGATGTTATTCAACACTTTAAAAGCAAAGTAATTTCTAAATCAGCATCATTTGACAAACTAAAGTTCACTTCAATTTTCACAAACAGTATTCCTATTTTATATTCAAGGTCTTCTATTTTATCTTATACTCATTATTTTTTGACAAATACTACAAATATAATTAAAAAGGTGGTCTACCGAATATCAGCTATAATTAAGATTTCATGAAGACTAGTGAAAACCAATGTCAAAGTGGGTGTAAGACTATTATTAATTAGATGCTCACAAATATTTCTACTTTGCAAACCCAATGATGAAATTACCATTAATTAACCAAGATTATAGATATTTGTAAAACTAAAAACAACAGAATTCTCACCGGTAATATGAGAGTTTATACATAAGTGAGTTCAGCATTGTTGGTGTTGCTTGGGAATCTATCCGATACTGACCATCTCTCTACAGGTATGTCATCAGAATATGCAATTAGATAGATGCAAAGTCATATTTCTGCAAATATTGTAAATATTAAAAGAAATAAAGATATGAATTGTGAAATATAATTTAAAATATGGACTCACTTACAAGATAATCAGGTTCCTTAATATGTGGGAAAACACCACCTCCTATGCGAACCATCCAAAGGAATTTGTTGATATCATCACTTGGATATCCAACCAAACCTAGAAATTCAAACCATTTAGTCATATTGTCACTCAAGCAAAAGCAGAGGCATAAGCATGTCTTCAACTTCCTCTAAAAGACTATTACAGATTCATTCGAAGATATGTCAGTTTCTGTGATGCTGTTCTGATTGGACCAAAACATCTCAAAATACCACATACCTCCAAATACTACAAAAACATATTTCACATCTAAAGAGTGGAAAATCTCCCATGCTTGCTTTTCAGGAGATGACATAGCTGTACCAACAGTTGCAATATGTGTATTATTCCATGTATTGTTGTCAACTATCACTGTTCGATTAGCCATTGCTGTTGTTTGGTAGCCATAGTCCCACCAAGATGCAACCTGTAATTTACAAACCAATGAACTTATTAAAATCTTCCATGGTAGCAATTGAACAACTCATAGCTCACAGACTCCCAACTCGAAGAGTACTCGGCAAGCCCAAAATTTTCAACTCAGCAAAAACAATTTAGAAGTATTAAAATTAAAATCTATTAAAGAAACATATTTTTTAAAATGTATTAAGTTAAATATTGAAATCTCAAAAAAGAAAGCACATGGTTTAATAAAAAGAACGACATGTGAAAAACACATTTGAATCAAAGTTTTTAATCGGCAAACTATGGAACGACTACTCTGCCGAACTATCCCTCTGACTTATATATATTTACAATATCTTTTCTGCGGAACTATCCCTCCGACTTATATATAGTTACAATATCTTTTGGTAAAAAACTTACAGTGGATACCATAATCTAACACCTAGTTCCACGATTCCATCCATTAAAGATTAGATTTGAGAACTAAATACGATACCAATTCGGCCATCGTTTCT
The DNA here is from genome assembly GCA_028749045.1 of Cupressus sempervirens. Taxonomy (NCBI): domain Eukaryota; kingdom Viridiplantae; phylum Streptophyta; class Pinopsida; order Cupressales; family Cupressaceae; genus Cupressus; species Cupressus sempervirens. Next base: position 742,506,689 of record CM053784.1, on the reverse strand, counting down.
ATGCTAAAATTAACCTCTAGCTTCTTACAGTAATCCACCCTAAATTATCTTATTGCTCAAGATCACAAGTTAAAAACCAATTCCAACAATAAAAATTTATCCTTTGATGATTTTCCTTTCAGTTATTTTGCCTGTTTCCTTCTTGCTTTGTATTTAGACACAGTTTAAGCAATACAAATGCATTTTACCTATCACATTATTTAATCCTAAGAAGAAACACCTCCATGTTAATTCTCAGCAGAAAAGCTAGTCAATGTTAACAAGTTATTGCAATACAACATATTTATTTACAAAGGACATACACCTTGTCATCCTCATCAGTATTATGGCTTAGCCATGCATAAGCTTCCCGGAAATCGTCAAAAACGTGAACTCCATCAGATGTATGTGATGAAAGCACAATTGATGGAGCTGAATAAGCTTCTGCTGCAGCCCAAACACAATGAACCTGCAAATGAATTCTTCAAAAATCACTTTACTAGAAAATTCTTCAGAATGCCCTGACAAAATGAGACTTTAGAGAAGCACATTAGTATCATAGAGGATATTGTATTAGCAATTAGCTGCACTCTAGTATATGAAGATTCACATATGTCCATTGATCATCTGTATAATACTATAAGGATAACATTGCCATCAGAAACTGAGAAGAAATACACAAAAAAAGGACCTACATTGCATATAAGACCAAGTAAGCATAGAAGATAAATTCAAATATTAAAAACAGCAGAAAGAACTATTAGTCTATTAGCATACCACATAAAATGATCCCAATATAATAAGTAACAAGATACCAACAGCAGATGCTTCCAACGGAAGAAGCAATGGCTGCTTTTTGTTATCCTTTTTATCCGAAACCTTTTCCACATTCTCCTTTTCCTTTTTTCTGCTTCTCTTTGAGGGCTTCTCTCTCAAAGGTTCTCTGTCTTTTCCAGCTTCAGAAATTTTAGGCCCTTCCTTCAGCTCATTTGTGATTGTTTCTGTTCCATCTGTCGAGGCATCTTTCTGAAGAAAAGAATCCAAACTCAAAGAAAGCATTTATGATGCTGATGTAATTGTTTAATCCATAACAAGTTGCAAAAGAATGAAATAATATTAATTTCCATCAATTTGAACAAACAGCATTGCATGTACATCAACCAAGCAACAAGTAGAATGGGAAATGCTAAAAGCTAAAACAGCAAATCTAGCCTGGCTAGCATGATATTTATAGAATCCAGTCAAAAGATTGAAAACCACTCTTACAAGTAGAAATTGAACCTGGAATTTGATTGATCGTGTTAGCACTGTAAAAGCTTCAGAAAGAGCGATTCCAGATAAAATACAAGCTGCAGGAGCCAGGACTAGCATAAGCCGCACCTGTGAAAAGAGACCACAACATGCTTTACTAAAAGATATACCTATTACACCAAGATTTTGTACGAAGTATATACTATATGTTATACACTATAAAGAAAATACTATTATGAGGAGCTAGAAGTATTACCATTACACCAGAAAAGTATACTGATGTCACAATGTAGAGAACCAAAAATGAGCTTGCATCAGACAATGGTAGGAAACATGCCTGCAGAAATGGCAAGGTGAATTTATCAAAAATATTTTACTAGAGAACAAGCAAAATATTCCAGTTGCAAATTTATCTCCATTCAAACTGCACTTATATTTACCAGATATTATTTATCCAAGAGAGAACAATTACAAACCCAAATATTTTCAAATTCATTATCAGAAATATGTATCCTTTTTTCTTTTCTTAAACAGGGTCAAGATCAATAACTTAATTATATTATAAAAATAGTTTTAGAAAAAACAAGTTCAGCAGTTAAATTAGTCAAAAGCAATGCAAATAGTCAAGATTGTTTAAGATGTGAACAGTGTTGCTAACAATATCCACTGATAAACCAATAGGATATATTTTTCTTTTATAACGACTCTTTTAAATTCAAAAGCTCTCCAAAAAAGCAAGTAATTCTAAGCAAAAAACCATACATACAATATTTGGCGTAGATATCAAGAAAAGAAAAAAGATCCTCTCAAAAGTAAATACAGGATACTTACAATGATGCCAGCGGGTACTAGAAATGCTAGAACATTTATATCCATAAAATATGAAGGCCATGTAGGTGGTTGATGTTCACTAACACTCGCAATGATAGGAATATACTTGCTGGCGTAGGTCCTGGCACAAGAAAAATAAAACAGAACTATGTGATTCACAATAGATTGAAAGTAAACCTGTCCTCATTCTGTTTGGCAACCAATCAAATTTATAGCTTTTCAGAAATGTCAGAAATGTATCTGCAGCATAACCACCAGAGATGCCAACATTCAAATGCCAGTAATATTATCAAACTATAGTAGTCTACCAAACAGAGAAATTACAAACCAATAGGTCCAACCCTAAAGTGTATGTTAGAGGATCAATAGAAATTAGCTAAGATAAAATCCAACTTTGATTTATCAATGATTGAAACGTCTTCAGTTAGAAACAAGATTTCTAGAAGATATATGTAGAGCTAAAAAAATTGTATCATGCAAAACGCTAAAAACTATGAATAAACATAAAGTATGAAATAACATGACTCAATCCTGAACAACAGAATTACATCAGGAGGCACAACCACATTGATCAAGGAGGGCATTTTACCTCAAAAAGACACAAAATAAGGTTCAAAAAAGAAGGCCTAGGGTACATAATTCACAGGCAAAAAAAATTTAAAACAATCTAGAACAAAATGAAAATCAACGAAGAATTTGCATGTGGCTATTTATCAAGATTAAGAATTCCCCGTCATGTTGGACTAATACTTAAGTTTGGAATAGCAGCCAACATGGGGCACACATAACCCCAGGTTATGCTACAGTCAATTGGGATAGAATCAGGAGAATCATAATGAGTTTGGCAATGCCGCAACTGAACTCGCCTGAGAACCCCAGGCAAGCATAGAACCCACCCATGGAAAATCTTACCAATCAGATTATAAGGCACTGTACCAGTTGAGTGGCAATAAAAATGCTTTATACTAAATGAATCAAGATTACATTTTAATTATACAGTTGCCTTAAATAGGTTAAGCTGAATGAAATCGCCATTAAATGCAAAACTAAATCTGACTGGTTTAAAATTCAAATTGACCAAAAATTATTGAGAATTAACACACAAAAGGGTTCTACTAAACTCAATTGTCTAATTTGACATTGACTTCAATTAGGGAGTGAACTAGGATATTAACAAAGACTAGCTTCTAGCTCAACCGTATCAGGAGGATATAATGAATTATCCCCATTCACAACCAATTGTTTGTATAATTTAGACAACTGAACCTAAGCTAACTAGATAAAGTAAGGTAAAAGTGGCATCAAAGGTTATGATGAATTATCCCCATTCATGCTTAAGTTTGACTTACAGTAGTTGGGGAACAAAAGGGGGATCAGGAGTGCCAAACAGAGATCTCAACCAAAACTATGACTTATGGAAACTATGTACCTCAAATAAGGTCTTGCAACAAGGCTAGTGGAAGTGCCACATGAATGTTCTCTTGCAATAAAATTATTTGGAACACATTTTAATCAATCAACTTTCTTTCAAGAGCATTCAACACCTAGAAAACCATGTATTGATAAGGAAGCAACATTTGTCTATTGTAATGGATCAGACAATCTAGGTAGATGGAATCATAGTGGCTTGGGGAAAGTAGACTCTACAAAGTGGCCTCTTGTTGATCACTAGAGGAACAAAAGTTGGTCACTCAACTAGTCGAAGAAGATCAAGCCATCCCCTTTAATTCATCATCTAAAGCATAGAAAAAAAGTTGTTCTTGAGAATAAATTGGCAAACCAAAGGATAAAGGTTTTTTTAATTTAATCAGGGAACAATTGGGATAGTGTAAGGATTCTCATTAAAGAAAAAGAAAAATTGCATGTGTTACAGTTTCCAAAAATGATTGGCCGACCTCAAAAATAGGTCAAAGTTGCAATCATAATGGTTTGTGGCAAGTTTTTGGAAATTTAACTGTGACGAATTGCAATTTTCAGGTCAAATTCACCATTTTCCTGCTGAAAAAATCATTACCATGCAGCATGTAGTAGTTTATCACAGTTTTTAGTATTTACACATGTTTTTGTTACAAAAAGTCATCTCCAAAACATGTAAGCACTGATAAAGTTGAACTGAAAAAGTGTAGGGACAAACATAGAAGTGGGCATATAACCTAATGAAACATAACTAAAGAATATTGTCAAGGTCCAAGGCTGTCAAGCTTATTCAATTGACAGGAATCACAAGCACTACCAAAGGAAATGACTGACTGTCCTTTCAAATCCTCAATTATAACTCCATTGAGAAAACCCTAGATGGCTTTGTATTATCCTAAATAATTTTGGAAGTAAAGGCACAGAAAACTTTTGAAACTATCACTTGTCTACATCAACATTACCTATACCAAAAACATCAAAATAAGAATTACCACCAATGAATATTCTGTCAATGTTAAAATGGTTGATACTAGGAAGGAATTTGACATAATCATATGATGTGTAGCCCCAAATCGATAATTCAATTGAATTAAGGAGAAATCTAAGCTGATAAAACACCATGTGAATGCAAAGTGAACCGAAAACTAAGGAAACTAGATTTTTGTCACCTAAAAAAGAATGTGAGGAAGGATCTGGTTATTCATCCCACTTGAGATTGTGCTTCTGTATTGCAGCCTCCTGACCTAGCATTTACAATTGTGCATGCCTTTTGGCACCTACTCTTCCTTTGCCTTCTATGAAGAAGTCGAATCTAACACAAAACCTCTAGATTGATGTCTCTGTCTACATTGAACCATAGTAGCAAAAGTCATGAGAAAATCAAGATTTCTTGCAAGCTCCCCAATTCACCAGTTTCTTCAACTTAAAAATTTCAATTTATAACAAAAAAAGTTGTGGCCTAGTTTTTGGCAATTAAACTACTGGATACCAAAAATCCAACTTTTCTCCTTTTTTGTGAATTTTGTGAGGTAAGCCCATTGTATTAAAAAAACTACCCTTTATTTTTTGGCATTCTTTACCATTTTACTTTTACTTTTGGAATGAATGAATGAACGATTTTAATAACGTCCACAAGGCCAAAGCAGCCTACGGGACCACCTAGAAAAAAGCACACACCCCAAAAAAGGGTAAAAGAACTTTAGACCTTTTGAAACTGCTTCTTTAAGTCTGCTCTTCAACAATGAATGTTGATTGCTAAGTTTTCTGTCCTGTGTAGCTGTGTTGCCTCAAAAAGAATATCTAAATTGCCTGCTTCTAGAATATCCCCATAGCTGGAGCAGATGTCATTGTTTGCTGTGAGAAAATGTCGCTCAGTCTCCCCCACCCTCATGTTGCAAAATAAACATATTCTCTCCTCCCACTCTTCCTTTGGTATCATCTGTCAACCCATTTCGCACCTCAAGTGATGAGAGCTTGACCTAAGTTGCACTATGAGCATTTTAGCTCTCCATTTGATATTTGCTCCTATGTATGCGTTCTCACCATGGTCTCTCATTGAGTTAAATTCTTTGATATATCGTCTTTGTGCCCATTTTGTTCTGACCATATGAGACTCCTGTATTTTTCCTTCACGGACTTTTTTATTCCATCATGGTTATTTGGACATTCCTGCATGCTAACATCCCATTTTTCCATCCACTTGACATCTTATTAACCTTAACACTAACCAAATTTTCAAGATTAAATCATGATGTTTTTAAAAGACATTAGTCTTCTTGGTTTACTAATGTATTCCTAAAAAGATTTTTCCCTGCTATGCTTTGAAAGTATGAACTATCTTTAGAGCTATGGAAAGAAAGCATGTCCATCTATACGAAGTATGAACATCTCTTGTTCACACATCAACTATGTTAGTGTTGAAGTTATGATTCTTATGATTCTTAAAAGGTTTCATCAATACATTTGAACTGACAACTGGTATTAACGTCCACGAGCAAATGGATTAGTTAAATTGAATCTTGAAAGAACAGTCAGATACAATAAGTAACTGGAATTCAGAGACCTTTGTCAGTAACTTGTGTTGCACCACTTCCTGATGACATCATTGTTGTTTGTTGTAGGATTATTCATCAATGTTATCTCTAAGTACCATTGTTCCACACAGATTAAATTTGGGACTTCTTTGCTAATACAGGTTTCCCTCTGGGTTGGGTGTAACAAGCTTTTGGCTTTGTAATTTTATAAAGAACTTGAACTAATCTCATTAAGCTTATAATATTTATTGGTTGGTAAGTCTTATTATGTGTACTTGGATTAACATTTCACCCAATAATGAATAGACTGAGTTTGAATATTTTACAACTGGTGTTTGTATTTTTTTAATTGCAGCATTGCTCTCTTCTAAATTGTATATACTACATGAAAAGAGAAAGATTTAAACATGGCCAATCATAAATATTATATAATTATGAGGACATGTTCAGCCCTTCCACTCATATAAAGAAGCACAACATATTGAAACTTACGGATCAAGAAGACTTAAACTCCGTCCACTCCACCCCTTTGTAGGACTTCCTGCCACTGATGCCACCAATATCGCTACCAATGCAACAAGCACAACCCTGTATGGACAACAATGAATATTTAGTACTATCAAGTATTTCTGATTCATCACTAGTTTATCTTCTTAGGTTGAAAAATATGTCAACAAACTGAAATCCTTAATAAGAAAACTCCTTAATCATCAGATATGTGATTGTCGTTGAACTTAAAGTAATGTAATAATATCGCTTTCTATCACTCATGCACTGTATCACTCAATAAAACAATTTGACAAGAGTCTAAATTAACTCAACAGTTACGGCTCTACACTTGATTTCTCTTGAAACCTGTAATTTCTAGATTCATTCTAAAGATGATTTTACACTTGTTCCCATTTCTAAAGTAAAGCATTATTGTGAGGAGTAAATTATGGAAGGAATAAAATGCAATTCCATTGGTTACAGGCTTACAGCCAACTATGCAAACCAATAGTGTTGAGACTTCAAGAGATGACAAAACCACTCATACAACATGACAATTCTATTAGCCACCTCCCATTCTTTTAGCATGTGATAAGGCCACTATGTAACCAAATAACTTGAGATAACAAGATGCTAATTCACATTTGCTGTTTAATTTACAAGTGCCTGTGCTTACAAGATACTAATTTACATTTGCTCTTTAAGTCACAAGTGTGTGCACTTAATACCTTTATGTTTATATCTATCAACTGAGACTGCTTCCTAGTTTGAAATTAAAACTCCTAGGCTTTGAATGACTTTATGCACAAGGTCTACAGGGATAAACTTTCAAGTGCAAAACCATGCCATTTGATCTAAAGGAGAGAAGAAGCAATACTATGTCAAATTATGATGAGGTTCTTCATCAACATATTTTTTTAATTATCAACTGTGTTCTAGCTGTCAACTAGTACATAACAATCAGAAACCTAGTACACAATTTTGTTCATTCTAACATCAGCTACTTATTGTCATACATCTATCCAAAGCTCAAAATCATCCATAGTGGCATCAAAAAACACTGCAATAAAATTTTCCCTGCAAATAGCTCAAAACTTCATTTTGCTATCTTTCAGTGTTTAACTTTACTTGAGCCCCTGAACCCAGAGATTTTGGTGACAGCATAACAAAGAGAGCTTGTGAATGCAAGATATGTCAAGCTGCTTATCAGCTTCAGAAAGAATGATGCATCATCTTGTTTTCAACTACTGATGCAACAAGATTCAATCATTAAAACAGAAATTATAAAGATTCTTGGCATACTTTTGAACAATTAAAATTCCATCAAAAGTTTCCTAGAACTCTATTCTTGGTCAATGATGTTAGAGATCTAAATCAGTCGTGTCAAAAGTACAGAAAACATCTGACTTGCCTTATAAATATGCCACTCTCATTACCCATGGGGGTTATGTCAAACAATATCATCACTTTTAAGCTAAGTTGCCAATTCTGGTACAAGGCCAAGCACAGGTACAGGATTTGGATATACTGGTTCAGAAAAGAAAAATTCCCTTGGGTACAGTGTGGCTGTATTATATAGATATATATGTATATACATATATGCATTACAATTATAAGACGTGAAAACAATGATACTCATAATTGATAATTCAGGACTTGTAAAATGTCAATAAGCAATGAAAATTAGAACCAATTTCAAATAATCTTCAGAGTTCCCTTCATCAAGACCATCAAAGTCGATAGTTGGTTCAGTTTCATTTGAACCACAATGATTTAAAATCCCACTTCCACTAGCCATGCCATATGCAGAAACTGTTGGGCTTACAAATCTCACTGGTATGAAGTTTGTAAATTGGCAAGGCTAACACTTGACACAACAATGTGTTGTCATTGATTGGCAACTAGTCAATGAAAGATGAAGATGCTGCAAGGTAGTACGTCCACCAGTAGAAGAGTGCACCGATATACATGTGTGGTAACACAATATATGCCACGACCAACAGATAGGCATAGAGGTTAGTTGATCACGGATAATCTGTGATGAGTCACATGGATTTGACAAGACACAAGTACAGTCAGAGTTGATGTGACAGGTATACAAGTTGAAGTGGCGGAAGGATGAAAGGACAGATGTTACATCTAGGTTCACAGAGAGACTGGCAGGTTTACCAGTGTAGACCCTACTAGTAGGTGTCATGGGTTTTCTGTGAATAGCTCAAGTATGAATTTCAAATTTCAAATTGAGCGGGATTTTATTTTGAGTAACTGCACCCAGACATTGCAAATTGTATAAAGGCACTCAGTCTTCATTAATGAAGTTGTTGGTGTTGTTGTTGTTCAAAGGAAGAGTGCAAGCTAGTGAAGAACACAGTTGCAGATAAGATAGTGGAACAACAAACAGGTTGTTTAGAAAAACAAGGCAGAAGTGAGACTGAAGTACTCACAAGGCAAGCAAAGAAGGGTAGAAGATCAGTGCATCCTGAAGAAAAAAATACAAGGCAAGACAATGTATAAATAAAATAAAAGAATGACTATATTAGTGTCTTCATATAAATAATTTAAGTTGCATTTTTAATATGCGTATTATAAACGAGATTTTTTAAAGATATATATAATATAATATAATATATGTGTGTGTAACTATTATTGTAAAGCATTTTAAATTAAGTCAGTTATGAATCGATTGACTGAAAGTCATATCTAACAATAAAAACATGTTAACCGTAGTTATGGTTTTGGGTGGACTTTATTATGTTTTGAACAACATTACTCCATGTGAAGTCATTTCCACAAGGGACATGACTAAATGACTTCTAGGAGAGTTGTGCTTCCTCGTGGGCATGTCCCACTCTATACATAAACTCTATCTCCGTGGACTGAGAGACTTCTAGGGGACTATCAACCTCAAATCAGGCATCTCACCTAAACTCGCTGGAGTACAATATGTACCCAAGATAAAAAGGAATTTGGTTTCAATTACAGCACAAGAGGACAAGGGATACAAAATCACTTTCATGGATGGAAAAGTCCTAGCTTGGCCCTAGAACACAAACATAAAAAAAATGCCTATATTGTTGGAACAACGCATGAATGCCTCTACAAACTATGCACTTCTCCACCTTCAGTTACAGCACAAGAGGACAAGGGGTACAGAATCACTTTCATGGATGGAAAAGTCCTAGCTTGGCCCTAGAACGCAAACATAAAAAATGCCTACATTATTGGAATAAGGCATGGATGCCTCTACAAACTATGTACTTCTCCACCTTCAGTATTAATTCATGAGTCTACTAAAGAAAATAAAATCTAGCACAGGAGATTAGGAGATTTTCATTTCTAAAGGTTACCTTCTTTAGAAAAGATGGTATCAAGATTACCTAAACTTGAACCTGATCATGAAGGGACATGCAAAGGTAGTGCATTAGGGAAGAATACCAAACACCTTTCACAGTAGTGAAAGCAAATCTAAAAATGTACTAGAAATTGTTCATTTTGATTTATGTGGACCTATGTCAGTTCCCTCCTTTAGGAGGATTTTTTTACTTATATTATCTTTGTAGATGACTACTAGGAAGACATGGATATATTTTCTAAAATGTAAAGAATCCAAAGAAATTCTTATAAGATTTAAAGAATGTAAACCACTAGTAGAACGTAAAACTGAAAACAAGATCAAAGCCCTAAAAATAGATAATGGGAGGGAATATACATCAGAATTCTTTTGAAAAAACTGTAAAATTGTTGGGGTCAAGAGGGAATTATCTATTCCTTAGAATACCAAACAAAATGGTGTTGTAGAAAGAAAGAACAAAACTATTGTTGAAGCTGCAAAAGCAATGATGCATGAACAATACTTAGAAACCCACCTTTGGTCCGAAGCCTCTAGTGTTGTTGTATAAATTCAAAATAGATGCCCTCACTCTCATCTTGAAAACAAACTCCTAAAGAAGCATTCTCTAGAAAGAAACTTAACATCAGTCACCTGAGAATATTCGGTTGCCCTATTTACATTCATATCCCTAAAGAGAAAAGAACTAAATTAGAGCCTTTTGGGAAAAGAGCAATTCTTGTTGGGTACAATCAAAGGTCTAAAGCCTGTCGAATATACATCCCTGGACAAAGACACATTGAACTAAGCAGAGATGTAATATTTGATGAGGAAATTGCATTTGAAAGATCCAAGGATGAAAATGAATTAAATAACAAAGATCTTCAAAGGGATTTATCTTGAAATTCAGAGGGAGAATTAAATAGAAGACAATAACCTCATAGAACCTATGGATACAACAAATGTACCTAGAGAAAATAAGAGAAGACCTTGATGACCCAGAAAAATGATTGAAGAATCAGAAAAACATGCAGCTCCTCCAAGATCTCTTACGGAAAGAAAAAGGCCAAACATATTCTCTAGTTATATTGCACTGATGAGTGAACTTTCAAATTCAAAACCTTCAAATGTAGAGAAAGCCCTTCAACATTAAACTTGGAAGGATGCTATGACGAAAGAATATAATTCCATTCTCAAAAATGATGTATGGGATATTGTTCCCAAACCCAAAGACAAGTTGGTTATATCATCCAAGTGTTTGTTTAGAATTAAACGTGCAGTAGATGGAAGCATAGAAAAACACAAGACTAGATTTGTTGCAAGGGGATTCTCTCAATAGGAGGGCATTGACTATAAAAGAGTTTTTTTCTTCTGATTGCCAGATATACCTCTATTAGAATAGTAATTGTTATTGTTGTTTCAAAGGGATGGAAGATTCACCAAATGGATGTAAAGACTGCTTTCCTAAATGGAATGATAGAAGTATACTTAGAGCACCCTGGTACATGAGAAACAATCTCATGTATGCAGACTGATGTAATGATCCCATCTTTTGGCCTTCACGTTCTTTTAGTAGTTGACCAAGTGTGTGTGCGTTAGCCTTGTTCTACATGGTCCCGAGGGCTATCGAAGGGTTTAATGGGATCCTGGAGTGTTTTGGCCTAGTCATTTCCAGTTTGGGCCAAAACGAAGTTGATTTACTCAGTTTCAGGCATACTTACTATTTTTAGTAAGTCGGCAGGACACAGTGCAGGTCAATTTTGGTGATTGGATTCGATACTCCTCGGTGAGAGCTTTCCGATGAGCTATCACTCGCATTATTCGGAGTCTGATTGCTAATACATTTTAATGCCTGAAGTTTTATAAAAGTAACGTCTAATTTAATTGTAAAATATTTAAGTGTTACTTTAATATTTATTTTATGGTGATGTGTACCCAAGGGAGACATAAGGGGTATTTTAATATATGTTTTATATATTACACATCTTTTATCCCACATTGCCCATATGAGTTGAGCGAACCTTTGGGAATAGAATAAAAGGAAGCATTTGTGGCTTCATTAGATAGGTTGAATATGAGAAGAAATTGGTGTGCGAGTTGCAGCTTTGTTCTTGGCATTTGAGGACGTCTATTCTCTGTTGTAACATTCTAGACGTCATTCCCTTAGGGTTTGGCCTTTGGAATACATCTCTTTGTAATTGATTGCAGCACTCTCAGCATTAATATAATTTCAGCAGTTGATTTAGCTTTTGGGCATTCCTGGGTGTCCATTACAGTGGTATCAGAGCTTCCTTGCAAAGTCTTTCATAAAGTTATAACTGGTGGGTGCCCATTACAGTGGTATCAGAGCTATAAATCTTGCCATCCTGTGGAGATCATATTGATAGCCGGATAAAGATGTATATTAGTCCAGATCAAGATGTGATGTTCAGACAGTTATTGGGTACATTAGAGAAGAGGCAACGTATGCAACAGGAGCAGAATAGGCAAATGGATATGATGTTGCAGCTTATGGCTAGACAGATGGGCATCAACATTGATGATTTGTATGTTGCTCCAGAGCAGAAGGTAGTCGATTTCTCAGGTGGGATCGAGACACGTATAGAGCCAGCCAGCTATGATGTTGGTGATGTGGGCATTTCGACAGAGTCAGTAGAGACATACGTGCAAAGTCAGGAGACCACATATGAAGCCTTGTCAGGGGATGATGACGTAGCAATAGTGGAATTAGGAGAATGCGAGGATACTATCATATCAGCAGCCACTTCTATGTCAGTTGAAGCATCCAATGAGGAGTTTAATGTTAATGTTGTTCCTATGTCCATATATTTCGATGCGGCAACACCTATTGTTGATACAGTTAACATGAGTACATATGGTTCACCTACAACTACATCTTTTTCAATGCATGATGGTGATAATATGCTTTCCAGTCCAATATATATTATGTGGATGGATAAAGGGAAGAAGACGTTTCATAGATCTTCTATGGAGTTGCCTTATGATGACATTCTGACTTCATCAACACAAGTTTTGAATGCTAGGCTACAGGGGTTGGTCCTAATGATGCGGGTTTGTAGTTGGTTTAACTTCCATATGGATATCACATATTGGGATCCAGGTGGAGGTTGGAGTCCATTATGTTACTTAATTGCTTGAGGACAAGCAATTTCAAGGAGGGCGGATTTGTAATGATCCCATCTTTTGGCCTTCACGTTCTTTTAGTAGTTGACCAAGTGTGTGTGCGTTAGCCTTGTTCTACATGGTCCCGAGGGCTATCGAAGGGTTTAATGGGATCCTGGAGTGTTTTGGCCTAGTCATTTCCAGTTTGGGCCAAAACGAAGTTGATTTACTCAGTTTCAGGCATACTTACTATTTTTAGTAAGTCGGCAGGACACAGTGCAGGTCAATTTTGGTGATTGGATTCGATACTCCTCGGTGAGAGCTTTCCGATGAGCTATCACTCGCATTATTCGGAGTCTGATTGCTAATACATTTTAATGCCTGAAGTTTTATAAAAGTAACGTCTAATTTAATTGTAAAATATTTAAGTGTTACTTTAATATTTATTTTATGGTGATGTGTACCCAAGGGAGACATAAGGGGTATTTTAATATATGTTTTATATATTACACATCTTTTATCCCACATTGCCCATATGAGTTGAGCGAACCTTTGGGAATAGAATAAAAGGAAGCATTTGTGGCTTCATTAGATAGGTTGAATATGAGAAGAAATTGGTGTGCGAGTTGCAGCTTTGTTCTTGGCATTTGAGGACGTCTATCCTCTCTTGTAACATTCTAGACGTCATTCCCTTGGGGTTTGGCCTTTGGAATTCTTTCTTATTGGCTTCATTATCAGGCAGTTTAGTTGCATTTCCGGCTACAGGCAGATTTGATATTTTGCTCATATCTTCTTCACTACTTGTCCGACGCTTATGCTGCTTGGAGGGAATGGTATTATGAAGGTAGTGGATTGATTGGAGGACAAAGTATTGTAGCAGCAAGTTCGTAAGCATGGGCTGGAGTATTATGACAATGTTGCTGAAGTAATTAGTGAGTTGATAAATCTGCCATGTATTTGGTTTTATGAATTCTGAAAATAACATTTTATTAGCAGCAGTTCATTTCCACTTTGCATATTGTTGTAGTTTCTTTCTTGTTTATGTTGTATGATACCAATTCCATGCACGAAACACAACAAACAAATAAACGTTTGATTTTCAGAGTTATAAGGGGTTTTAAGAAGTTGAATGCAAACTGTTTGACATAATTCCTTTCAGCAATTTGGTTTAGTTAGTTGGGACATCCAAGGGTGTCCATTACAACTGAAGAAAGCTTTATACAACCTCAAACAAGCTCCCCAAGCTTGGTATGGAAGGATAGATCATTAACTATCAAAATTTAGTTTTTCCAAAAATGATACAGATCCTAACCTATGTTCCCCCAAGTTTCTGGGACGGAAACGGTAGGGGACAACAAGACAGGTTTTCGAGACGGTAAAAAAATTTGCCAACACTGGGGACAAAGGGGGACAGCTATATACCAATAGAGAAAATGAAAATATATAGAGAAATTTAAAATATTTATATGAAAACATGGATAAAGCATGTACTTATACATATAGAACCTTAAAAAATGGAATCAACAGAATTCATATGCCAAATCTGTGTTACTTTGAGAGTCAAAGTCTAATTTGTTTTAGAAGTCAAAGTCAAAGTCCACAAATCTCTGAGACGTTTTCGGGATGGGGATGGCTGAAAATATACTAGGGGCACCTCCCCAAGTAACACTGATCCTAAACTATACTTCAAAACACAAAATGTAGATAAGCTGATTTTGGTGCTTTATGTTGACGATTTATTGATTACGGGAGAAGATCACCTCATATCCAAGTGTAAACAAGATCTTGCATCCAAATTTGACATGAATGATTTGAGTATTGTTCACTACTTTCTAGATTTAGAAGTATGGCAACATACAAATGAAATTATTCTAAATCCAGGTAAGTATATTATTGACATCCTAAAAAGATTTGGAACGATGGAATGCAAACCTATGTAAACTCCTATGGACACAAATTTACACAAGTTAAAAGAGGCAACTCCAGACTCAAAGAATTCTTACCCAACTCTCTACCGAAAAATTATCAGTTCCCTAATGTACTTAGTGAACATCAAACCTGATATTTGTTATGCAGTAAATGCACTTAGCCAACTTATGTGTGAACCTAAGCAAGTAAACATAGCAGTAGCCAAACACATCTTAAGGTATCTTTGTGGCACAATTGGATATGGTTTAAGATATAAAGATGTAGATCTTAATCTACATGGGTACACTGATTTTGATCGGGTAGGAAATTCATTGGATTGGAAAAGCACTTCAAGGTGTTGCTTTAGCCTGGGATTAGGGATGATATCTTGGTTTAGTAGAAAGCAATCACCAATAGCACAGCGCTCCACTGAAGCTAACTTTATTCCAACATCTATGGGAGCATGAGAAGCAGTATGGTTAAGAAAACTTCTAGTTGAGCTATTTGGAATACCACTAGAACTTACCATTATTCATTGTGATAGCCAAAGTTGTATCAAACTCTCCTTGAATCCAATGTTTCATAACAGATCAAAACACATTGAGATACCATATCACTACATCCCAGACATGGTGGAGAAGAATGTAGTTGAGCTGAAGTATGTTAGTATAGGTAATCAGATAGCAGACATCCTTAGCAAACCTCTTGCGAAAACGAATGTGGAATACTTTTGAGGCAAGAATCTCGACGTCTTTGTTTATTGTACTAATGAAGCTATTTTTTAATCATGTGTTATTTCATGATTTCTTGGGCCCTGTATACTTCATGAAGTGACAACTTCTAAATGATTATCACTTGTATTTGTAGAAGTTATTGCAAGGTGACTATCTTACAATAACTTAATCTTCTATCATGATGGATACCACATGGTTGATATCTAAGCAGATCATGATAGATTATATCTTGTAAATCAATCAACTAAGAGATAGATATCGTCACATAGATATCTGTGAGTTGCATTGCATAAATATATCATGGTGGATTAAAATCTGTGAACAAACCATGATACATGTGCACATACCTTATGAACATTTGAGTACTTGGTGAATATCATGAGACTTGATATTCGAAGACCATTACTCTGAGTACTTGGTAAATATCATGTGACTTTATATTTGTAGGCCATTAATCTTGATAGCAAGAGATGATATCAGCATTGCGAATATCTCCTGATCAAATATTTTCATAAACATATTACGAAGTAATTGGAAAATATTTGTTTGTAATTGGAAAATATTTGTTTTTTATTAACAGTGATCAAGTAAATCAATTTATACAAGACACTTAACGATGTTTCCTAAAGAAACAATCATAAAGAATAGAAACATTCTATTCTAGAAACAGAAAACTAAATATTAGAAACATTCTAATATTTACAGAAGATTACAATAGATAACCATTAGAAACTAAACAGAGATAATAAAAACTATTTTTTATCATAATATCCTCCCTTAAAGGTTAATCTATCCAAAGCACTAAGCTGTCAAAAAGTATAAAAGGCAGATTTTGTCTACTCAAGGGGCTCTGTACTATTCGTTGTGCGCTAAGAACCAGATTGCTTAGATAGGGAAGCTAAGCGCTTCCAACATTCAACCTTCATATGCCCAAACTTGTGGCAATAGTTGCATTGAATGTTCTTTTTCCATGAGCCTTCTGAATCTGGAGCAAAGGATGTTTGTTAAGAAGACTGGTTATGGTACTTTGGATAATGCTCCAAATTTGCAAAGGAGCATAATGCTCCAAAAATAACCGCAAAAGCCATGATTTTTATAAGAAAATCAAAAAAAATGAACACAATTTTTGGGTGAAAAATCAATCAAAACCCAACATGATTTTTGAGGTGAAAAATCAACCAAAACCCAACATGATTTTTGAGGTGAAAAAACAATCAAAACCTGACATGATTTTAAGGTGAAAAAACAATCAAAACGTGACAATACAAAGCTTCATTTTTTAAGAAAAATGGTGAAACCCAACAGCTAAAAAATTACAAACCCACAAAGGAATCCCACACAACTTTGTGAATTACAGAATTGAAAATTATTAAGGGAAAATTAATAGAAACCCATAAAAAAAACTATATTAGAGGGAAAAAACGAAAGCCCGTCAAGTTTTTAATTTTCTTTTTAGAAAAAAAAATTATGAAAACCCACCAGAATTTTTAAGGGAGTCAAACACGAGACTTTGCATGGTAAAGCAACACATGCAAACAACATGCAAGTACATGCAACCCTCAAAAAGTAGAGACCTAGAAAGTTTGAAGGTTGACTCGGAAGAGAGCTCGAAAAACCCAAAAAGAAAATGTTGTTGGTTTCTTGATCGGCTGGCATGAAAATCAAGGCACCCAAAAAAAAAGGGACGACAACCTAGTTGAGATATCAAAAACCCACCAAGAACTTTATAAAGAAATTTTGATCTTGTACAAAAAATTAGGGTTTTGAACAAAAATGGCTATGCTGCAAAAAAACACACAAAGAATGGCAGAAATGTGTAAAAAAAGCAAACAAATCTGAACAAAAATGGGTTGCAAAACCGAACCAGAAGTTGACGGATTCTGATCTCTTAGAACAGAAACCCTAGTCAGATTGTAGAGAGAGTTGGAAGCAAATATGCATGTAAAAAATTTCAAAAATAAAAGGCAAATAATTTCAACTAAGAAATTATAATTATTTTCGAAAAAAATTGAAGTATTGGCTCTGATACAAGAGATCAATTTATAATTTAGAGAATTGGCTTCTTATTAACAATGATCAAGAGATCAATTTATACAAGAGACTGAACAATGTTTCCTTAAGAAAAATCGTAAACGATAGAAATATTATATTCTAGAAGCAGAAAACTAAATATTAGAAACATTCTAACATTTACAGAAGATTACAATAGATAACCATTAGATAATAAGCAGAGATAATAAAAACTATCTATTATCGTAATAGGACATGCCATTATAACTAATGTTATTATTCTTTTATCCTCCTTAGCTAAGAGGGAGTGTTAATGACTTGTAGCTTCCGTCGGATAACTTATTAATAAGCAAATCATTCTTAGATATATATAAAATAGAAGAATGATTATATTAATAAGTGTCTTCATATAAATAATTTAAATTGAATTTTTAATATGCTTTTATAATGAATGAGATTGTTTAATTATGTATATAATATAATATAAATTTTTATGTGTGTGTAACTACTATTATAAAGCATATTAATAAAACATTTTAAACTAAATCAATTATGAATATGTCATGTCCCCATTTTGGAGGCAATTTGATTTAATTAATTTAATTAATTAGGTTATCCAAAATAATGAATATTTTATGAGGATGACTAATTAATTATTTTAATTAAATAAATAAGTGGTATTAAGTTAATTATTTATAAAGTTATCAAATAAATAGATATTAAAAGGTAACTTTATATTTAATTAATTTAATAAAGTGACTTGAATTATAAAATATTTTATAAAGTCACTTATTAGATAAAACAAAATAATGTTCTAGAATCTTCTGGAGAAAGTGGAGGAAAAAGAATAAATAGGCACCCCGAGCTTCATTCTAATCATCCAGATTATTTGTTGTTGATGTTGATGTTTGTTGATGTGCATTGTGGAGCCTAGGGTTTCTGTAATAGTCACGACTGGCCATTGAGAACGAAAACTCTCAATTGGTACGCAATTTTGAGGGTGTGAAATATCACTTCAATTATTGCAGCTGGGAGGAAGATACTTCAGTCTTCTATTTGTGCTACATTGAGAAAAAACATTTGTGGCCATTGAGAACGAAAACTCTCAATTGGTACGCAATTTTGAGGGTGTGAAATATCACTTGAATTATTGCAGCTGGGAGGAAGATACTTCAGTCTTCTATTTGTGTTACATTGAGAAAAAATATTTGAGTACAAAAAGCAGGCCGAAAAAGCAGATCGAAAAAGCAGGCCGAAAAAGCAATTCGAAAAAGCAGTTCGAAAAAGCCAGCCGAAAAAGCAGTCCAAAAAAACAGGCCGAAAAAAGCAGAACTGAAAAAGCAAGCCGAAAAAGTAGGTTCGGAAAAGCATTCGAAAAAGCAAAGAAAATTATTACAGCCATCTACAATCAGGGGCAGCAGCTAGAGAGGCACGACTTGGGCACTTGAGGAGGTTATTTTCTGTTCAGTGGTATTGCAATACATCTATGCCAGGTCTGTTGTGTATTTTCATAGTTGCCTTTCACTATAGAGTGCTGTTGTAATTGTCATTTCGTATCAAACCTATCATTCATTAATAGATACATCATTCATTTTTACATTCCTCACAATGGTATCAGCTATCCATGGCTTTAGTTGTATTTAATCATGCATGTGATTAGCGTACTGTTGTAGGGGAGTATTGAAGTTAGATATTTAGTGTTGCATTAGTTTTCATTGGCAGTTTTTAGGTGCATATTACTTTACCAGCAATCATCATATTTTGATATCTTTGTAAATGCCAAGAGTCTTGGCTAACTTAGTATGAATATTGTATTGGATACTCATTCTCAATTAAGGAGATACAATTGCTGGTCATTAATAGTTGTCTTTGAGCGTTAATATATCATTTTTTTATCAGCTAGTTAGCTTGCATACCAACTGTTTGTTAAAATACCAGTTGGCTATAGGTGATCATTTTCATGATTAGAACTCATATAAGCATTCACTATTGTCAAAATTAGTTGCATATTTATGTTAGGTCATTGTTTAAACAATTTGGAGTCTTTTGTAAGCATTCTCTTTGAGGCAAATCCAAACAAGAATCACTGCAGCAATCTGAAAAGTTATATCAGTCAGAGGACCCTTGCTTGCAAAGTGTTTGACGAAATGTCAAACAACTGAAGTATAAAGATTTTTGGTGTTGGAAGAAGTTATAACCTATTGGGGTTATTACAGAATAGACTGATTGAAAGCCATATCTAACAATAAAAACATGTTAACCGTTGTCATGGTTTGAGGCGGACTTTATTATGTTTTGGACGACTGTTCATCGAGCCATGTCCACGTGGAGACATGACTCCATGTGAAGTCAAGTCCACAAAGAACATGACTTCACAGGGAGTCATGCCTCCATGTGCACATGTCCCACTCTACAACTCTATGTCTGCAGAGTGCAGACCGAGAGACAATGAACAAAATGAACAATAAATACTAAAGTTTTCTAAGTGTAATAGTCTTCTGCAATCAAAACAATTATGTAGTATAATTATATAATACAGTCTGCAATCAGACTTATCTACTAAAAGCATTAAATTCTATATTGATAACAAGTAGCACCAATAAAGTATAAAGAGAAGCAAAACTTCCATTGTTAAATCTGATCATCAATTTTAACAAATATTATTACAAAGCATGCTGCTGAATATGATCAGCAAATTAATACTATATGTAGGTATCATGTGATATAGTGTATTACCCACGTTAATCCAAGCTATCAATTTGTACCCCATTTCAATTGGTTTACATGTATCCCAATCATAATATTATATGCAAGTTAAAGGTTATCCTAAAATAACATTGTAACTAACCAGAAGTAGACAAGTTTTAAATAAATATTATTACAAAGTATGCTGCTGAATATGATCAGCTATTTAATACTAAATGTTGGTATCATGTGAAAAAGACCACCTTTCGTATCAATTTGTGTAGTCAACATAGTAAGAAAGAATATTTCTGACAAACATTTCATGCTACTATTTCTATTTTCAAGTTCAATGTGAATCAATAAATTATAGAAAAATCAAACATTTCTGATGGCACAAGAATTAATAACTGTGTCAACAAATGTCCCAAAAAAAACCAAAGAAAACTGTACAGGAGAAACAAGAAGGCAGGAAAGCCTACATGCCAGTAGAAATCACAAGTGTTATAGCCACTTTAAACATCTTAGCTGACACTGTACGTTTGATATAGTGTCCCAGTGCTACAACATTAAGTATAATAAATACCTGCACACAAATACAAACCATTAAGAAACTGCACGAAAGTGTGCACAAATTGAATTACATTTAAAATGAGCTTCCCCTAATGTTTAGACCTCTGACATAAATACAAAACCATTCAAATTGCCCGATGAAAATACACACACAAATTACTTCTTCAACCAGTAAACCCACAATAAAGCCAGTGGCTTTTGTTAAAGTTGTTAAAAATATTTAATGAGCTTAATTTGATTCTTATCAGTGTCGTTATCTTATGTTTTCAACTCCTACCAGAAACATAATTTGTTAGGTCACACCCTGCAGTCAGAAACACTACTGAGATTTTAACATTAAGCTGGGATGACTTCCCCCATAATTTAATGAAATAGCTCATTAAACGCAATCATCTATGACCAGGGACCACTGCATACCCCCTATTGAAATACTCAACAATCAAACTTGGTCTTGAGAAAATTACACGCACAGCCATGTGACTCATCAGCCCAAAATTGAAATGCTGCTCTGTATTGAATAACCCTGTGCTTACTTTGCCCACAAATATAGTCCTATTGAAGATACATGAGAAATATAGTAGAGAAAATTACAAGCACAGCCATGTGTTTAAGCCCTGTGCCTCATCGGCTCAAAATTGAAATGCTGCTCTGTATTGAATAACCCCATGCTTACTTTGTCCACAAATATATTCCTGTTGAAGATACATGAGAATATAGTAGAGAAAATTACAAGCACGGCCATGTGTTTAAGCACTGTGCCCCATCAGCTCAAAATTGAAATGCTGCTCTGTATTGAATAACCCCGCGCTTACTTTGTCCACAAATATATTCTTATTGGAGATGCATGAGAAATATAGTAGAATAAAAGATCGTGTAGGTGCATTGATGTTGGTATTTGATTTTGCCCAAAGCCACTGAACCAAAGAGATACTACAACTATGTAAAGTAAATTTTCACAGCAGGGCCGTAAGAAGATCCATATCTCTTCAGTGGAGACTTGTATGATGTATAACAGATGAAGTGGTTTCAAGTTATGATGCATAAGTGTTACTTTATCATTATGATGCCACAGTAAAACCATACAATACAGTTACGTTGGCCATCACATAATATTAACATGGAAACAAATTCAAATGGTTATCACCACCAGGTTCAAATGACAATGTATTCCTAAAAGACGGAAAGCATTTTCAGCCATTCTAAAGGTAACAATTGTTGGGAATGTGGCATATTTTGTTCGGTGTTGCATATTGAAGAATGACGGATGCATAATTCACAAAGTTGCAATTTGAAATTTCAAACTGTCATTTATCCTTCCCATTTCTGTCAATTAGCTTTTTTGCAGGAAGATGAGCATTGAAGCGACTGGTATCAGTATCCTTGATGCTATTGATATCTCAAGTAGTTTAAGGATGAAAGGAGGAAATAGGACCCACCCTTGAGGCATTTTGAGGGTTTAAGTCATCAATCTGGGAATTTAACATTAGATAAGATAAGATAAGATAAATATTAATGTCCAACAAGAGACCACAAATGGGCCTAAGGGACAAAAAGTACAAACATAGGTCAGAAGGCAGCAGGAACACCAAACGGTATCCAAACATTAGAGAGAGATACGTGGTTTTGTAAAGCAATTTGTTTAGCAGAAGCATGTTTGAACAAATCAAAAATGTAGCAGAGTATAAGGATAACCAGTTCTAGGAAAAGCAAGAGCAATAAGATGCAATAATACCATCTTAGTGCATCACAAGGCTTTCTTAAGAAGAGCTTTGAGAAGTTTGAAAAAAAAAAAAAATTGCATGACCAATAAAGGGTGTATTGCACTATTCATATTCAACTCTTAAAGTCTTGACATGATTCTTTAAGGCTCTTGTCTAGTATGCATCACTGTCAAGTTTTCTTGAAATGACTTAAGCACATCAGAGGGTTGTTATTACATCTGATGCTAGCAATATTGGGACTAAAGCTCGGATTGGGTTCAACTAGATGGAATCTCTGACCTGCTTTGGGACAAATATTCCATCTTAGACAGTGTAGATTAGCATCTCATATAAGTTTCCTATCAACAGGCTCTATTCAGTCTCAAAATCCATGAGATTTGCGTACGCGGAAGTTTTACTAGCCATTAAGTTCTTAGGCAAATTGAAACTCTAAACAAGGTTAAGTATCTGCTGATCTCAATAACATTGTATAGGCTGATTCCCATTTCTGATAATGAAGGCTTGGATTTATTGCAGATATTATACATATGGGAGTTCTTAGTATTTCTATGTGCATGAACAAGAGGAAAAGGAATGAGGATGGATAATTAAATACGTAGGAGGTGCAATTAAGTGCATGGGAGGAAAGCTTTGCTGATGAAACCCTAATAAAGAGTAGGCATTTCCGCATTAGCTGAGTCTTGGTGAACCTATTATAAGGGCTGGCATATGGGAGATAAAAAAATATTTTTTTAGAAAAGTCTCTTAGTCAAAAAGCAACGGCCGTGTCATAAGCCTATAAGGCATGGTGGACATGGAGAAAAAGAATTTACAAGACTTCATTGCTATGCAAGAGTAGTTGTAGACATAAAGAACAAGGGATGTACGAAAAGAGAAGTTTTCAAAAACTGTCACTCAAGATGATATTAGTAATGAAACATCATATATTTTTGTTTGAAAATTACAAGGATAAGCTGTAAATATTTGACTGAATTGTTGTAAAGCACTCCTTAAAAATTATCAGCAGTGGAAGTACAATTATTTGTCCTGCTGTAGGGATGAGAGAGAAATGTCTTTGAAACTCACATGGTTGTCATGAAATCTGTAAACAATTTTATGATCTACATTGATACTTCTATTATTCTTTCCTTTTGTCTTTCTTTTTTTCACATCTTCCTCCGCAATTGATCTCTAGATAGCAGTTTAAGCTATTCCTAGCCAAGTGATTTCTTCACAGCTATTTTATTGCTGAAAAACTTAATGACTATGCTAGAATATAAGTTTTTCCATGTCAAAAACAGTTTATCAAATTGTTTTTCTTAAAAAAATCAATCCACTCACCTCAAAGAATGTCTTCAGTTGATTGCTATAAGCTGTTACTTTTTTAAACGTTTATGAATAAAAAATAATAAAATCTTGATTTAAGGATGAAACCTAAAAGTTTTGGCTCACTTCATGCAAATTTGCAATTATGAGGGCACTCCTTTGAAAGCAAATTACAGTAATAAAAAGTCGATCAATTGCAGAAATCACCATGAAATTTTAAAATAAGAAAAATAATGTTTACAACTGAGGAGAAGAAGAACAAACCAGAAATGATCCAAAATGCTCAGATGTCATGACTGCATTGAACCCAACAACTGGAACAAGGGCAGCCAAAAGCGTACCCAAAACCACCTGAAATAATCATGTAGTTAGAAAGAAGAGCTCCATGATTGGTGTGTACAAAATAGAGAGCATGTCGTGTAAACATTCAAAATGAACCATCAGCTGAACTGAGAAAAAAATAATGTGTTCCTACAAAAAAACAGATAAATTAACAACCCGGCAAGTGGGCACTCAAGAGAAGTGACAGTTGAAAATAACTCCACAGTAGCAACGCACATTTTGAAACAAAAGCAATGATTATGTTAAAGTTACAAGGGTACTTTAACCAACCAAGCCCTGATGTGGACAAGAGGCAGGATCGTCAAAAACTTAACAGGATTTAGCCAGGTATTTCATTACAAAGTAAAATACAGAACAAAAGTCACTTTCAGAGACCAGATATAATTTGTATAGATCAATGGAACTGTGGAACAGCTTAACAAAGAAAAAGTTAAAACTGGGCACCAATTTAAGCATTAATAAGAATAAAAATACAAAGCAGCACCAAGCATTGGTTGCTTCATATTCACAAAACTGATTTTATCATGGGAGCTGTAGTAGGGTTGCACGCCATTTATCATGTGCAAGTGTATATGGGGTTAGAGTTTGTAAACATATATAATTGGAAAAAAAGGTTTATAGGTTAAATTTTGCTGGGTAAAGTGAGCTAACACATGCTAGTACTACTAAAAAACATTGACCCAGAACATTGCAATCTATTGACAAAGATTGAGTACAGGTTGTTCCATTGTCATGGATGTATGGACATGAATTCAACATCAACCACTCATTTATATTATTGTTACACGGCTTACTCGTTAATATTTTCTTAGAACCATTGACCACTCTAAGAAATGTAAGGATGTTGATTACCCCTTTGCAAGTCATAACAAATTTAGCTCATATTTGTAAGTTAGTTGGTTTGATGATTGACTGGGTATACCAGCACATTTGTTGGACTCCATGTTGTGTACATGCTCCGAATAATGGTTTAAAATACATTGGCAAAATAAATTGGGTGAAGATAGCACTGATTAAAATAAAGACATACATTTTTTTATGCATAACTATCACCCTTTACTTGCATTGTTTTGACCTTATGCATAGCTATTTTGTTTTACAAGACAGGGTGTTGGAAGTGCAGGTTCTACAATTGCTGGAAATTTGTAAAGAGTGCAAAAAGTCCATCAATCAAAGAAAAAAGGAAAGAAGATGAGAGAAATGGTGCCTAATGATACTTGATGATCCAATATTTGGAAAAATCTTACCTAGTAATTAGGTTCATATTTTGTTTTTAATTTTTAAAATTTAATTTGAAATTTAAATTGTTGCTTGTAGATATATTTGCACTATCATATCACTTCTTGTGGGGGTATTTAGGTATGCAAATATAGTCTCTGAAAGCCTCGAAGACTCATGAGACTTTTAATAGAATTCTTGATTAAATGAGGCAAGCAATTCCCAAGAAAGGTCCTAGATTACATTTCTATGGGGGTCGTAGAACAATGAAGACCCCTCTTGAAACAGTTTCCTATGCTCTTAATCCCAGGTCGTATACATGTTAAACTCTCTAAATTCTTTCTTTTGAAGATGATAAGTAATGGGGGATTTATGAAGGCCCTCCATAAGATGTATAGTAGTGAGGAGACAACTGTACTCTGAGATTAGTGGCTTCAATTTTCCAAATTCAAGGTCCTACATTCAACAAACCAAGACTACGACAGATTCAGCCACTATTGCAAGAACACTAGATTTAACTCCGAACAAACAAAAAAGCTGCCTTGAGATTTTAAGTTTAGCAATCAACTAAGCATAGTGAAACTCCAACAGCACGCTAGGATGTTGATCTTGAAAAAGTTAGGCAAACTGACAAGGAGATGCAATTGAGACTAATCAGAGTTCTGTTGGACAAAGCAAAACTTCAACTAAACAGGGACCCAGATACTTTCTTGACATACAGCCCTCAAAAATGCCATCCCTATCTCCGAAATGCCATTGAACATAGTAAATAACCAATACCACAAGTCACTGCTTAAGCACTTAACAAATCCTTAGTTTGTCCTTACAAAAAATATTACTTGTATTCAAGTCATTAGAAGTCTAGATCCAAGAAAAAGGTCACTCTAAATATTGTCTTTTAAGCTTAGGACCACAGTTCACAAGTAAGATTAGTTGGATGAATCTGGATACCTTTGAAAATGCCAACAGTTTTTGTCTCTTTCCGTTGGGGTATGAGGTTTCTAGTTTGAATCAACAAGTATGACCTTAGCTTGTATATTGTCACTGCCTAGTAATATCATTTATGAATGGTATCAACTAAATCCTCTTACAACACAACATCTAAGTTACCGAATTTGTTTAGAAACCTAGGAATTCGACATTCAATTCGTTCAGATTTGAAGTCGATTCAAATTCGATGCGAATTCATCTGATGTCGTTGAAATTTCCTGTGAATTCGCTTTTTCGAACCCTGGGCGAATGCGTTGGAATTTGGAGCGAATGTCTCTGACGTCGACGGACCCCAAGACGAATGCATAGCAAATGTGGACGAATTTATGAGCCACGTCATCTTTTTGACCTTTGACATTATGAAACATTGAAACATTAAACCTAAAATCGCGTCTAAGACAATGTTTTGCTTTCACATTTATGGTTTTGCTTTTCAGTGTGGTAGACGGCGGCAGTTTGTGGTTCACGACGCACGCATAGCATTTTGTAGACGTGGCAGTTTGTGTTTCACAATTTCTACGCATAGCAGTTTGTGTTTCACGCGGCAGTCATATAGTGGAGTGGTCTCACGTCTTCAGCAGTCGTATAGTGGAGTGGTCTCACGTCTTCAGCAGTGGTCTCACGTCTTCAAGAGTGGTTTCACACAGCAGTCGTATAACGGAGTGGTCTCACATCTTCAACAATGAGATATCATTCTCCATCATCAAGCAAGTGTTCCCCAGTTCGTAGGAAGTATAAATGAATAGAAGGGAAGTCGACTGACTGGAAGACGCTAAAGAATAGGTGACACGAGTTCCTGCAACAACAATGAACTTTTTGGCATACACCAGAGGTATGGTTTGTATCTATCTGCATTCTTATCTCAGCATGTTTGCATATATCTGATATTATGTTAAATTGTATTACATTCTTCCGGACTGTAGTTCAAGAGCTATTAATTCTGAATCTGGTTATAGTCCATTAATTGAAGTTTGATATTATTTCTTCTAATTCTGAATTGTGTAATCATCACTGTTAATGCTATAGTAAACATTCTTGGTATTAAATTAAGATTCAGTAAAAGATCTTGTTATTGCATTGTGTTTGTTTGAAGACTTTGGTTACACTGTAAGTGTTTGACGAAATTCCACCAGCCTGATATTCGATTATTGTTTCATTTCCAGCAGAGATTATTACATCTTCTCATTGTTGTAACTTGTTTTATTTATTTGTAGATTCTATCATGGCTGCAAGTGCATCTGTAGCCAATAATCCCGAGTTCAAAGTCGACAGATGTTCCCCACTTTGGAAACGTGTTCAAATGATTTGACATTGGTGGGTGGAGGAGGTTATGTGTGGATTTGCAGCCATTGCAAGGGGGAATTTAGTAGCTCTTACAGTAGAGTAAAAGCACATTTGTGCTTTATTCCTCAAAAGGCATCAAATTTTGCACTGGGAAGCCAAGAGTAAACGGAATGCTACATAAAACCTTTCTTCGAAATCACATCGTAAACAAATATATTCAAGACCAGAAGCAAGCAGAGGAAGCTGTTGGGAGGGCAAATGCTTCACATCTGTTGGAAAGTGGTAGGCCTCTAAAGAAAGGAAAAACATCATCTATGTCTTCAACTACCACTCCTAATGAGCCACCTGCGGAGGGCCATCCATTCTTACGTCCTCCTCAACAACAGATTGTAAGTAATATAGTGGTGGGACCCTTGGAAACATCCTTCCAAAATGAAGCTAGAGACATTGTTAATCAAGCCATAGCCAGATGTGTTTATGCAAATGGATTATCATTTAATGTTGTTCGTTCACCGTATTGGCAATACATGGTGAGGGCAATTAATGTGGCTCCAAGCAGGTTCAAGGGCCCTGGGTATGAAAAGGTACGCACCACTTTATTGGACGATGAGGTGACCCGTGTAGAGAATGCCATGTTACCCATCAAGGATGCATGGGTCGAAACAGGATTGACAATAGTATCAAATGGATAGAAAAATGCAAGGAACCGTCCTTTGGTGAATGTTCTTGCAGTGTCTACAAGAGGTGCAATGTTTCTAAAAGCAGTGGATTGTGAAAGAGAAGTAAAGGATGGTCCTTTCATTGCAAACATTCTCATCCAAGCTATCGAGCAAGTTGGCCCTCAGAATGTTGTTCAAGTAATAACCAACAATGCAAAGTATTGTAGGGCTGCCGGCTTATTGGTTAAGGAGCAGTATGAACACATTTTTTGGACAACTTGTGCGGTGCACTCACTCAACCTAATGCTAGAAAACATTGGCACTAAGGTTGAGTGGATAAAAAAAATGTATGAAGAGGCACAAGAGATCCAAATGTTTGTCACGAACCACCATATGACGCAAGCCATATTCAGACAATTCTCGAAACTGGAGCTCTTGAAGGTAAGTTGAATTGTTTAAAATTTAAACATGTTTTAGAAATCTAGCCACTTTAGTAAGTTTTCTATGTTTTCAAATTTTTAATCTAATTATTGTTTTGATTTTAAAATAGGTTGTTGAGACCTGCTTTGCCTCCAACACCATTGTTTTGAGGCGCCTTATCAAGGTTAAAGACGCATTGACTAGAATGGTAACTAGTGCTAATTGTACCGTACGAAGGCAACTAACATAAGGGGATTGATACTAAATGAATCTTGGTGGGATCGTGCTAAGTACCTTCTGAAGATCACCGAGCCTATATTGAGCATGATCCGATACACTGACATGGATAGGCCTTGCTTGGGTGAGGTATATGACGGTGTTGATTCCATGATTGAGGACATTAGAAATATCATCAATGAGAAAGAGCAAGATCCTGATGAAAAGTTCTTCAAGGAGCTACAATTAATTATGATAGAGACATGGAACAAAATGACTACCCCTTTGCATCTACTTGCCTTTGCATTGAGCCCCAGGTTCTATAGCCAATTAGTCCTCAAGGGGAGTACGACTAGAGTTCCCCCATACAGAGATCCTAAAGTTGCTCAATGGTACAAGGTAGCCCTTCGAAGACTCTTTCCTGAGCACCTACGACCTGCAGTGAGGTCTGAATTTATGAGTCTTGCGAGCACCGATGATTGTGGCATTGAGGCTCTTGAAGACAAGAACAATGCTGATGCTCATAAATGGTGGTACTTCCATGGTCAAAAATACCAACACTTGCAGCCCATTGCCATCAAAATTTTATCACAGGTTAGTTTTTTAATGTTAAACATTCTAATTACTAATTTCTTGTTGGTAAATATTCAAAACTCTAATTTCTAGTTTATTGTTGGTAAATTTGCAAATCTTGATATGTTGCTAGTTCATCATCATCTGAGAGGAATTGGAGCACATACTCCTTCATCCACTCGATAAAACGCAACAACTAAACTCCAAGAAAGCAGATAACTTGGTGTCTGTGCATTCAAACTTGAGGCTCACAACTCACAGAGAATACGTACAAAAAGAGGGAGGCAAAACAATGGGATGTCAAACCAGAGGCCGCGGAGTTGGAAGTCCACTTTGATGCACTTGCAATTGAAGATGGTGCTCCTGAGATACATAGTAGTGATGGAGCCGATCTTGAGGCTACGGCTGAGACTACGGTTGAGATTGTTGATGCTACTGGCACTAATTGTGTTTCTAATCAGCAACTGCCTAATGATGATGAATTCTTTGATGATTTTTGATGATACATTGATATTTGTCATTTGATCATATATGAGTCTGTGACTGATTACTGATTACTGATTCAGTGATTAGTAATGTTGACATTGTTGTTTTAAAGACTAAAGTTTTGAACTGAAACATTCATATGGTATTATGGTGGTATATTTTGACATTTTGTCATGCCAATTGAACAAATCATTAATATATGTGGTGGTTGAATTTGCTAAATTGCTTTAAATTAGCATAGTGGTGTATGAACTGGTCTGCTGCAGCATATTTTTACATATATATATTTTATTTTATTTTTAAAAAAATCTTGTACGGATGAACCCAAAACGAACCCGAACCCAGCCCAAAAATTTTTTGATCGAATGTCAAACCCATATCCGAACCGGCAACTTAGCACAGCATCTTTGTGGGTTTAACTGAGGCATCTTCTTTTCCCAGGGAATCACAAGCAAGTTTTGTCTCTCAGACAATTAGAAGTTCTCAATAAATTTAATCCTACATAGCAGATATTGGTAGTTGTTAACGAGGATCGCAACTCATTTGCATAGTACTTCTATCCAACTCTACTGTTGTTACATACAACTCATCAGATATGTAAGCATCTTCAAGAAAAGAATTATGCAAACCTTTTTCCTCAATTATTTTACCAATTGGCTAGTGCTCTTAATTATGGTAATCAATAGAGCAATCAGGGATGATTAACTTCTTGAAAGTTGTTCAAACCAAAAATAGCCAGTGTTTCTCTCATTAAAATGTGAAGGTTGGTGGTTGGTCAAATACTCAGCGAGTTTTAAATTCATCATAGTTCTAGCCTGCAAGTTTTAATGGCTTTTACTTGCCGATTTTTTCAAGCCCAAGCTAAGTACTCGATTGTGTATAAACACGGGCGTTTAAAGCAAAAAAACAGCAGGACTCGATCTTTTTTTTTTTTTACATTGTATTGCTTGAGTTTGGCGATGAGGGGAGAAGATAGGCTTCCAAGCCCTTGGTAACTAATTTAAATCGATTAGGAGCGGATCAAGTGATTTTTGAAGAGAAATCACATTCCTGGGTAGGTTTTCTGATTTTGTTCCTATGTTTTTTTCAAACAATCTATTTTTTTTTGTTACATCTAGTTGAATATAGAATCATTCCTAAGTAGTTAGCAATGATTTTGAATCATTAGAACATGATTCAACACATTTTTTGACATTTTTTGTTTGTTCTTTCACTATTTTTTTAAGAATATCTCGTCTCTTTTTTTTTAAATTCAAACCCCAATAGTTTTTCTTATTTTTTCAAATTTGAATGGTGGCTTAAAACATTGAAACTAATTTATATAGTCTACTAAATATATTGAAACTAATTTATATAATCTAGATTTATAGGCACCTGTCCTAAGGTGCTGGAGATAAGACATGGAGGTATGCCTATGGAGGGCTATAGCATGGGAGGGTGATTTGTATAAAACATGAGAAAGTAATTCATGGAGGCACTCGAATACCACCTTGCAAGCATTAAAAAGTATGATTCTAGAAAATATGATAAAACTCTAAAAGAGAATAAAAAGATTTGTTAATGTCATACTTGCAGCTGGGGAAGAGAAAAAATTGTGAAGTGAGAGGGAAAACTTAGCTACAAAGGAAGCCATAGCTGAATCTCAAGGTGCTTCAATTATCATTTTAGAAGCAAAAGAAGCACTTGAGACTATAGTGGGCTCTCGTAGTGGTCAGCATATATGCAAAACGAGCGCCCCCTCTTTATCACTTATGCTTCCTCTGATAGAGTGCTTGTTTGTTATGATCCTAGTGGGCGGCCTTTGCTAGCACCTTGAGGTTTTGGTGCAATGGTTTGTAGCATGTGGTATCAAAGCCTCCACTCAAGTTCAAGTCTCAGAGCGGGTGGCAACGCCAGCATTGCAGTGTTTGTCTAGGGCTCATACAGCCAAGGAAGGGCCCACCGTATTGGCGCACATCCAACCCGGAGTCTGGACTGTGGAGCATGGTGGGATGTTATGATCCTGGTGGGCGGCCTTCACTAGCACCTCGAGGTTTTGGTGCAATGGTTCGTACAACTGTTGGTTCATCACCATGAGGAACACAGCAAATAGGGAGTTGTTTTGTGCCTAGGAACACACTTGGAGCACAACCATCAAGCTACTAGTTGGAATAAGGAGGCACGTGAGAAAAAAGGCATTGCATGTGTTGACTTTTGGTACTTCAACAACATTCCATTGAATGTGGTAGTCCTTATTGGCTCAATTTGGTAACGACATTGATTGATTCAAGAAAAGGGCACGAGGCCCCTTCTCGCAAGGATTTAGGTGGGAAGTTAGTAAATAGTCCAGATGATTTCATTTTTAAATTTTATGGTTTTTCTTGTTCACTACATCAAAATAGTGTACTAATACCTAATTTCACTTTGTCCTAGTCGGTTGCTCACAAATGCAATTGGTAGGGCAAAAGAAGTGGAGGAGCAAAAAAAGTGTGGAAAAAAAATTGGCACCACCATTCTTTCTAATGGGTGGACAAATGGCAAAAACTGCCCCATTATTATTTTTTTTGTTGCTTGCAAGGAAATGTGGTGTTCTTGAACTCTGTTGATGCCTCCAGTAAGGTGAAAAATGCAAAAACATTGGCATTAATGTTGGAAAACATTGGCATGGAGGTGGGAATAGAGAATGTGGTGCAAATCATCACAGATAATGTAGACAACTTATGTGGCAATAGGTAGAATCCTCCAAGAAAAGCACTCCACTCTTTTTTGGTTACCTTGTGCAACTCTACGTCATTCATTTAGAGGATATAGCAAAACTTGATTGGAAGATGGAAGGAAATATATCTAAAATTACCTTTGCCGTCTACATTTGATGAGAGAGCACACTCATGGGAGAGATTTGGTGAGATCATGTGTCAAAAGGTTTGGAACAATTTTCTTGACATTACAAAGCATTATTGGTAATTTGGTGCATTGGCCTCTTTGAAACAAAAGTTTGTGAGTCAAGCATGGGTAGACTCACCTTATTCAAAGAAGGTTAAAGGAGAGTTTGTCACAACCATAGTCTTCAACAACCATTCTTCACAAAGGGTTGCAAAAATTGTGTGTGTAACTTCAAAACTTAATTTTCTAATTATTCTTGTTTCCAGCTCTCGATATTAATTTGTAACTTACTAACTTCATTAATTAATATGTTTGTAATTAGAATTTTTCAATTATAGGTGTTTGAACCCCTAATTTGAGTTTTGCGCTCGCTAGATGGGGATAAACCCCCAATGGGGTATCTTTATGAGGACATGGATAAGGCCAAAGAGTCTATAAAATATTACTACAAAGGAGATAGATTCAAATTTGATCCCATTAGAGAAATTATTGATAGGTGGTGGAACAATCAACTCCACCAACCCATTGATGCATGTTAATTGACGAATTTACCACCGGCTAACCATATTTTCTAATGCCCAATCAAGGTGATAAACATAATATATCTATCGTCAATCAATTATCTTCTTATTTTCAAACGTGGCAGCTACCTTCATATGATTTAAGCTAAAATACAATAATAACTTGAAGTTGCTTTTAACCTAAAAGCAAAAAGGCAGGCTTTTGACTAGAAAGCTTGCAAAGGTATGAAATCTACACAAAAATACTAAACTGAAAGATTCTACCAATTTAAGGTATCTCGTGGGAACTCATTCAAAGATAAGACTCACATTTCCACGTAAAGGAATGAAAACTTCAACACATTTATCTACTAATATCTTCTCACATAATCTAGTTCAAAGATCAAATATGTGGTATTGAAGTCTTCTCCAACAAGCAAAACAAACATAGAACGATTTTCAAAATGCTCTTAAGAGTCGATCATAGTTCACCCAAAAGATTTTGAAAAAGCCCAACAATCCAATATTTAAAGCATTTCAAAGTTGCAATTTTAATCGTTAAATTCACCAAGTCTTTTTAAAACTGAAAAATAAAATTTCCTTATAAACTATTAAAAGTAAAACTCATAGAGAGTTTTAAGCTTTTGTTGCTCCTGAACCTTGGACACTTATTACCTAGACCCTTGCAACTCCTTTCATTGCTTCCACTTCCCTGACCCTTCAGCGATATTCTTGGTACCTACTAACATAAGTCATGATTTGGAATGACAATGACCTATAGCTTGATTCTCCACTTAGCCAACTCCGTTTCTACATCCCTAGTCTCTACAGGAATCTATGTCCTCAAGCTTGGGAGTCTTTAAGAATGTGAGCAAGTCACTTAACCTATTGAACATTTTTGTATCATGCTCTTGGACTTTCCCAATCCCTTTAGACAACACCTCATCATATTGCCTCTTAATTTCCTCCATTTCATTGATTTTCTCTCCGAATTTATCAATCAAGTCCACATCCAAAGAATTGAAATTACCTTTAATATTGATCAAATTATGGAAGTACAGATCAAGGACTTGACAAAGGTAAATGGTATATTCTTTATATAGGGAAAGTTTTCAATCAATAGAATATAACAAGGAGGCTTGAATTTTAGTGGGGTTGTATGCTATCTTCTCAATTACCAAGACTCCAAGTTTCAACTCTAGTATGTTCTCAATAGTTTTTACTAGAACATATAAACTGCTCTCTTCATTTGTCATCTTCTGTAGTTTTTGGATCAAACTCTGTCTTTTATTCGTAATACTAAAGTACAAGCTTTCGAGGGTGGTGAGGTGTGTTATGCTTTGGTCCCGCATTTGTTAAATCCACTTGGCCAACACTTGCACTATGTTGATACCATCTTTGAATTTAGTCAAAGGCATCTACTTCATGAAGAACTTGGATAGAGATAGAGGCTTCTCCTCTAATAAAGTTGATGACATAAGTCATTAAGTCCTTATAAGGCTGAAATTGCTCCAAACGTTCTTGCAACTCTTGATTCTTCTTTTACAGTTAGAGGGTCTCATATCCACACTAGAGATATTGCAATCAGCCTATGTGATAGTGTCCACGCTTACACCCCTTAAAAGGTAAGATGTTGTGTCCAATACTAGGGTCAGCAACAACTCTATACATCCTCTTAGCCCTCTTAGGCTTCCTAGAACTCTAAAAGAGTGAGGCAAAGGTGTCAACCTCATCAATCTTCACTATCACTTTCCTTCTTTTCTTCTCTACTTCTTGTATAAACTAATTAGCGGAAGTGAGGTTGGATCCAACATTGTTTGTATCACAAATGCAGGTGGAAGGGTCACAAGAGTAGTAGGAGTAGGAAAGGAGGGCATTTCCATTATTGATCTTATGGTACTAGCCTGCATGATCTATCAATACACAGCATTAGGATCCTCTTTAGTTTCTTTTACTTTGCAAGAGTACTTTCTTCATCTAGCTCACATGTGCTCTTGATCTTAACCTGATCTTTATCAAGTTGTTATTCATCCCTGATCCCACCACTTTGCATATCCTTCCTCATGGAACTAACAGTTACGCTCACATTGATTGCCATGGGGGTAGCAAAGGGCTAGCGGATTTCTCCTCAATAGCATGTGCATCTTTCTTCCTCTTCTTCCCTTCAAGCCAATCAATTGTTCTCTTAATCACAAGAGTAGTCTGAGTTGCCAGGTCAAAGACTTCTTACCTATTCCAATCTACCTTAGGGATGCTTTTATCTTTCAATTCGTGAAATTCAAGATCAATGAGGATATTGTCATCTTGTGCTCCTGCAGAGATGTTCAAATTGATTCCAAATAACTAGATTCATTGCAAGGTGAGTTTGGTGAAATTTATTTTAAACACTACCGCTCATCTATGCAATCTGCCCAAAAATCCTCAAATGTAGGTTTATGAATGTAGGTTCAAACTCTTGTTGTCAGATTGAGTCCTTTCAAGCACAGTTGACAACTAATAAATTTCCATTACTTTTTCAACACTTTTAGCAGCATTTGAGGTTTTACTCAAGGACATAGAAATAGGGAAATTGAACCCCTTCTTTCCCATGCTTGAATATTGAACATTCACTACAGCCATTTGTTGGCACACTTCTAAAAATACCAAGACCTCTGAAGGAAATTTGAGAAGCCGCAAGGATTCTTTCTCAAATCTCCCCATCCTCAAGTAAGTGAATTGTCTAAATTGAGCGAAAACATTGTTGAACCCTAACACAAAAGTGGCAGCTCCCTGGGACAATCTCACATTGGGTCACCCTTCTAACTCCCACACTAACTTCATGAGGAAAGCATCATTCACCTAGACGAAATCTTGGTTACCCTTATTTACAGTGAGTTGGGGGAACATTTTGTAAATGGGGCCTTGAATAGAATGTATTTGTTGTGTGGTGAGACCCTCCCAAAAACTTCTATGGTTGGCAATGAGATATACTAACACAATGGAAAAATTAAACACCCCATTGTTTGAGAATTCCCTAAGTTGCATATTGAGGTGATAGCTCATGAGGTTGGCCCAATGTATGTAATCTTTCTTCCCATTGACAATCAAAATAAACTTGCACGTCCAAAATCTCAATTCCCACTGGCCTATGAAACAAAGTTATTACATCAGTAATAGGCTCTTTAAAATGAGATTTCTTCAGTTTACCGGGTAAATGGGACTTGCCTTTATGATTTGAGCCAAGTTTTGGCAATGTTATTAAGGCAAAAAAAATCATGTGCCTTGAATTTTATGCCCATGAAGAGCCTTTCCATCACTCTATCCCTAGGAATGCCCAAAGCCTGAGTAATACTTTCAAAAATGATTTTTACTATAACTTTCTTGTCAGCCGTTCAAATTTCCCACTCGGTAGGATCATAAATTTTTGCACATGCGGCCACCAACTCGCAACATTGCATGGTGGAAGGAAACGCTCTTGCATATATCAAACCACTTTGGAGAATTTGTTGCTCCCAAGGACTCAAATCTTTGTGCTCATAATACTCCAAAGACTTATGAAAATCTTCATGTTGTATTTTGATATCCTTCACCTTTGATTGTTGGCTTTGAATTACATACTGAATGTAAAGGACAAAGCTTGAGCAAGTAGCTTACTGGAGGTGTTAAAGAATGACACTCAACAATCTGCCACCCAAGTGATATATTGATTTTGGTAGGACACGCATTAAATGAAGCATCATCATTCTTGGAAAATGCACATATCCCGTACCAAGGTGCAAGTAAAGAAACATAGGACTCACGCAATGAATGAAAGATGCCTATGCGGAGTTACACTATGGATTGGGACCCACCAATCGTTTAGTTACCATTAAACCTTAAACCTTAATTGAGGCCATCCACAAGTAGAGAAGCAAGTTAGCCCAAAAATGCCGTAATATCCTTGTATTTGTGCAGAAATAATCTTCAATTCCACATAAGAAAGGCACAAGAAGCAGCAATTGGTCTAATTGATTTGGTCAATATATATCCTTAGAGTGATTGGACATCATAAGACCAACCTCCATTGTTTAGAGAGGATGACACCAATTATTTGTTAATGTAGGCTATGGAGGAGGAAGTGGGAAGTGGATTTGGTTTCACATTGGATGGCATTAAGGAGAATGAAGAGTTATTGTCAATGCCAAGAGAAGCTACTTCTAGGATGGAGGACGAGCCACATACATCATCAGAGCTATTGAGCAAGGAGGCACAATCCCGCCAAGTGTGTGCTTCTAGGAATAGACCCTCTAGTTCCACTTCTACCTCTCCCTTATCTTTTAGTAGATCTGTTAAGAATGTTAGCGTGTGTGAAATTGAATCTATATTCTTTACCTATAATCAAAATAATATTACATAATGATAAGAGATATATATATGTATATATATATACATATAATATTATATATATATATACATATAATATTATATATACATATATACATATACATATATATATATACATATATACATATACATATACATATATACATATACATATACATATATATACATATACATATACATATATATACATATATACATATACATATACATATATATACATATATACATATACATATATATATATACATATACATATACATATATACATATACATATACATATACATATACATATACATATACATATATATATATATATATATATCAAAATCTATAAGAATGATGATGCTTCATTTAATGCGCATCTTGCCAAAATCAATATATCACTTGGGTGGCAAATTGTTGAGTATCATTCTTTAACACCTCCAGTAAGCTACTTGCTCAAGCTTTGTCCTTTACATTCAGTATGTAATTCAAAGCCAACTATGAAAGGTGAAGGATATCAAAATACAACATGAAGATTTTCATTAGTCTTTGGAGTATTATAATATATATATATATATATATATATATATATTAGATTATATTTGAATCTAATAAAGTAATATTACTTTGTGTATATCTTACAACCGATTGTATTCTATTTTCACAATAGTTCATAATGCATTGTTATCAGCAGTTCTTAATACATTGTTAATGACAGTTGATAACATCATTGTTATCAAACAATATCATCATTGTTACCCGATAATAACATGTTATTGAATAACATTATCGGCAGTCGATAATATTGCCAGCAACATTGCATGTTATCAATCATCGTGACTTTCGGGTATGAATGGTCGCCGTGACTGTTCTTAGTAATAGTTCACTTCCTCTCCCGATCGTATATATACTAGTCTACGATGGAGAGTAGACCAATAACAACGGCAATCTTACTCTCTCATCACAGGCTACTATATATATATCAGTTCTAGTAACATTAAGCTCTCTACTTCAATACATTATAAACATCAAGAAATAAGAATAAAATCAGCACCACTATAATTCAACCTCTACATTATCAAGACATATTGAAATTGAGATTTACACCAATCAAGACCTCAGCATATTAAAACTTTACATGGTATCAGACCGAAATTGGTAGAGAAATCTCAATTTTGAATTGAAGGAAGAAATAATGGCAAATAACGTCAAAGTGGAAGACAGATTTGAAGGTGCATCAAATTTCTTCTCTTGGAAAACCCGTATCATTATGATTCTGGAAGAACTGGAACTTGAAGACTAGATTGAAAAAGATATCCCAATACCTCAAGATGAAACCGAAAAACTCACCTGGAAAAGACGTAATAATAAAGCAAGGACAATCATTGTTGATTCAATTAAAGATCACATCCTTCCTTCCATATCAGAGATCAAAAGTGCATATGAAGTATTCAAGACCATAAAAAATACATTTGAGATAAATAACTCAAGTAGACTAATCACTTTAAAATCTCAATTACTGAATACTAAAATGGAAAAAGGAGATTCTATTCACTCTTACTTTGAGAAAATTTCTAAAATGAAGAAACAATTATCTTCCATTGGAAACAAAATAGAAGATCAAGAACTTTCATTAATAGATCTGAGAGGGCTTCCAATGTCTTGGGATACCTTCATACAAGTAGTAAGTAGACCTTCAATTCCTACGTTTGATCAGTTGAAAAATGAATGCATAGCAGAAAAATCAAAGTTAATCTCTAGTGGGATCACTTCAAATCAAGAGGGAGAGAATCAAGCTCTTCACACTGTCTCGAATAAACGAAAGAGAAAATTCAATAATAATAAAAAGAATTTTAATAAAGATCTCAGAAACTGTCCAGAAAGAGAGAAAATTCTAGCCTCCCTTGCTGAAACAATGGAAGATGAAAATCAACTATACTATTCCGCACTTTCAAGTGAAGTAAATTCAAATAAAGAAGCTTGGATCATACACAGTGGTGCATCCTATCACATCTCTAGATTCAGAGATATGTTTGATACATTTGGAACTTATATCACTGAAGGAGTTACAATTGGAGACAATTCTACCTATCCTGTAAAAGGTATTGGGACATGTTCTATAAAATTAAAAGATGGAACTACACTTAATCTTAAAGATGTTTTGTTTGTACCAGGCATAAAAAGAAACTTAATTTCTATCTCAAGTCTAAACGATGATGGATATCATGTCACTTTCAACAAAGACAAGGTACTATATTGGCCTAATAACTCAAATATGAAAAATGCTATTATCATAGGGTCTAGATTTGGAACATTATATAGATTAAGCAATATTCAAACTCAAGCCCTTAGTCTTGAAATGTCTAATGTTAATGAACTATGGCATAGACGACTTGGGCACATTGGGTTTAGTTCACTTCCTTATTTAGATAACATCTGGTACTCCTAAACTAGACTCATCTCATATAGGATAAAATTCAAATTCAAACTGTAGCTAACCCAGATTAAAATGACAAAAATTAATCCTGCTCAAGTTTAACTTATAAAATAGGTTCACGTTAACATTATGGAATTTGGAAGATTGTTATTTCTTTAACATATCTCATCTAGAAAGTCGTCTCCTTGTGGATCTTATCTTTTTTGCTGAAAACACTTAACAATCTCAAATAGGTATCCCACTTGCTATTATGTTGGGTTTAATCGTGTGGTTTAACTCATCTATGACTACTTCAAATCAAAAATCACTCACTACCTTGGTTCTTGGTGAGCACTCTAGGTATAAATGGGAAAAAAATCCACAAGGACTCATCAAACATTCATCTTCTTTTATTGTTCACACAAGTGGTGACCCATACCTTTATCTATATCTAAAGATTTTTCACTGCTTGTTTTTAGGTGATGTCATACTTCCAAGAATCCTCACACCGACACTCATAAAACATCTATGTAAGATATAAATAAGGATGGCCTATGTCTTCAAGATATATATTGTACCATAGGAAACCCTTAATCAATTTCTCAATCAGTTGCAACTTCATAAGCAATAAAACTCGCTATTTGATATGAAGATTTTGCATACAAATACATTATGCTCTTTCAAGAAATGTCTCTTCAAAATAAAATTAAACCTGTGCTTTATGGATCAATTTTGAACCCCAAATTGGAAAGTATTGATAGACCAAATGTCATAAGGTACATACTATAATGCTTCATAGTATGATCCATTATAGAAAGCCATTTCTTCAAGCTCATTTTCTATCTTGCCTACTTAAGCTTCTATGTGATACAACTTCTTGTTGGGTCAAAAATTTGTATTTAACCTTTGCTCATGGCAGTCTCCTCCATAGTTCTTGTAAAATAATAACCAATTAAAATTGGCCCCATAAGGCACAATTTGATGTATTGATAGCTGAAAACGAGAAATTGGAACACTCATAAGCTAAGTCACAAGGTTTCAATTCACATTCGTGTTCAGCAACAATAAAATTTGAATTACGTTTGACAAGAAAAAAAATTAAAAATAAAATATGCAATCAATTTTGCCTTAAAATTTTAATTTAAAAAATAAAATTATATTAAATATTAAATGTTAATATTAAAAAAATTTAAATTTAAAAAAAAAATGAAATAATACTGAAAAAAGTATATTTAATAGTATTTTTAAGAAAATTTTATTAAAAATAGAATACTACTTTATATTTTTTTTTTTATAAACGACTTACAAATAAATTTTTTTTAAATGATAAAAAGCGAAAGACCCAAACAAAAGCTTATCAAAAAATAAATTTTAAAAAAATGTAAGCTCTCAAAAGGTTTATGAACCAACTAGCCAGAAGTTGAAGTAAATATGAAAAAATAGCAGAAGAAATATGTGCTAGAGGGATTGCTCAAGTGGTTGAAGAAATTCTGCTGAAGAAATCTGCACCAAAGAATAGGTGGCTCATGGCTCATCTCTTTGGCTCCCATCACATCCTACAGAGGAAATGCTTGCCAAAAAATGTGGTTCATTCCTTATGTTACACTCCACAAAAAAAATGCCCTACCTGCTAGCAGTTGCAATTGTAGCAACTATGTGAAGTCAATTGCAGATGAAATGTGTATCCTAGCTTAACAAACTCACTCATTGACAAAGTGGGCTTTGAATTTATTTTAAAACCTGTAAAAAATGTTCATGAAAACATTTTTGGCAAAATAAAACTTGATAAAAAAAACTAGCATTGTTTCGCTATGACTATGGATATTGATTTTTTACAAATTTCATGCATATTTAAAATATTCACGGGGTTTCAAACTTCAAGCATAAAATTCGGAAAACCCTGTGTCACAGCTCAGAAACATTCACTGTTAAATGAGATACACTGAAGGGGCCTCTTACAACTACTAG
Source organism: Cupressus sempervirens (assembly GCA_028749045.1). Classification (NCBI taxonomy): domain Eukaryota; kingdom Viridiplantae; phylum Streptophyta; class Pinopsida; order Cupressales; family Cupressaceae; genus Cupressus; species Cupressus sempervirens. Next base: position 742,464,525 of record CM053784.1, on the reverse strand, counting down.
ATTTATAGTCTCCTATCAGACTGTACTACTCATTTAAGGACCCAGGTGCCCATTGGAATTTGCCGTTGCAGTAATAGATTGTGACAGATTAGTATAACAGTGCCTTTCACAATCCCTTACTAGAGTGCCCAGGCCTCTTATTCCCCAATCAAAGTACACAATTCTCCTAGACCCATACCAAGCATGAAGGATTCACTCCACTCCGAAATAGAGGAATTGCTATTCATCTAATCATAATCCACACAATCAATATAGATGGGCATCATCAATGTTCTTTTATATGCCAAAAATCATTGCCATAGATGTTAGCAGTCCTTCTGAAGGAAGAACTTGGCTTCCTTATAGGATTACCCTTGACCCAACCAAACCCTTTAAGTTCATGTCACTCTCCTCTAAGCTTCATCAGATCTAGCACTGCTCTTTTCATGATAATGGATGAGGATACTAGTTTTTCTTTTGCACTGAAACTCCAGTACAGATTAGAGTGTGACTTAGCCTTCATGGGCACCCCTTCCCCCCTTTGCACCTCCACCCTCTCACTTGGACTCATCAGTTGCATCTTTGGTAAGTAGCTTTCCTTTGACATGATTATTTATAAGATATGGCCATACCTTTTCTTACTTTTGTACAGCTCATCCACTTTGGGTCCAAACCTTCTAACTTTGTTCTTTAACTGTTTTGTCTTGAAAGGACTTTCTTGGCTCTTGAAATGTCTTTCTGCACTCTTGCTGTAGTAGCTTTTTTAACATTCAAGTCCAGTGACTGCTTTGGTCATTTACGGACATTAAATTAGTTTTTATTCCTTGCCTGTAAGGATTGTACTAGATCAGAACCAAGAGTTCAATGCAAATTTATAACAAGGTATAAACATGAAATTCATGTTCCGTATAGATATGGCTTAAGAGTATTCACTCCTTGATCTGCTAAGGGCCAAATTGTAAAACAAATCAGTGAGTGGCGTACATAGCATACATGTGGACATTGTTTAAAATGTGACCCGTCCTGAAAAACATCAATTTGACCTTCAAGTGAGATTTTTAAAATTAGCTTTGCAGCTTCCAACCATATATGGTTGCTGAAAGAACACTGACATTTTTTATTTGAAGCATATAATTATAATTTTTGTACAACCTACGATTCTTATTATTTTCCTGTACAAATTGGCTCATCTCAAATCTCTGTATATTATATAGATGAATTAATTAAGTTCATCCATAAAACATGTAAGGTTCATCAGTCAAATAAAATTCTATAATTTCGTAAAAAATCCTTGTATATAAGAAACAATTAAAAATAGATTATTAGCTAACCATCATGAGATCTAGAAATTAGAACCTCGTCAAGTCAGCATTATGCATAAACTTACCAGAGGAGCATAAGCAATGTACAAGCGTGATGAATAACGGCCAGTGGTGATGCATAGAAGAACATGCATTGGTATAAGATTTATTATAAAAGTGTAACCTCCCCAAGAACAAACCTACAAATATTAAAATGCATTAGAAATATTTCATAAGGTTCTCTTTAGTTGCCCTCACAAAAAGAAAAAAATGGCTATTCTAATGACTGCTTACCATATAAAAGTAAGCCAGGGAATTCAATGTAGCATAAAAGAGAGAACCAGTGTTGAGTGTCTGCAAAATTTCAACTATTAGTAATTACTAAACTAAAAATAAATTTTTCACACAAAAGGACAAGAAGTTTTCCGATGCCACACCAAGGCGTCTTATATAGCAGAATCTAGTCAATTTCCTTACCAATAGAACTCCATAATAGAGGGTCAGATACACAAACATCACTCCTTTGTTGATTTGTATTTTGAGTGTATTCGAGTGTTTGTTTGTATTTGGTGTCTAGTTTTAGTTCATTATTTCTGTTGCAACTTATATTTTTGCAATAAAATTCACAAACATGTACATGATTATACTAGATGAGGTTGGCATCAAAACTAACCTTGATATATAAATAGAACGTGAAGACCAAAGCAAATATTGCAACAGCTTCATTATCATAACTGCCAGCAACAGATCGAGAAATGTATGAAGGTACCTGAACACAGATTTTTCATTTGCATAGTCAGAAGCTACATGGTTACAAACCTCAACTGCTGAGCAATTGACCTAAAGATACACAGAATTTTCAATGGAAGGGGAAAAAGATTGTAGTAACCTATTTTTGCATTCTGTGATAACAAGCTACATGTTTGAAATCCTTAATGAACTGTATTTTTTCCAACAGACACAATACTTAAAATGTTCTTTTTTTGTGAACAACTGCTGGTTTGATACAAATGTGATAGAACAGAAGAATATGCATCCTGTGTGTATAGTGTCTGCTATGATTAGCATGTTGGCAACACGTCTTGTTTTATCAGTGTGATTAGCATTGCTTGGAGCAAATAATGCAAATTCAAAGTGCTTGTTACAGACTGTGAGCAACATCTTAAGTAATAACTGGATTCCAAGCTCATGAACAAACTTTACAGATACGATCACCATGCACCTACAAGAGATTTTCAAAAAACAGGTTGCATAATGTACTGGTCTTTCTTTACCAGACCATTACTGGAGATGCAATGATCATATTAACAAAATTGAAAAAGAAAAGTCACCTCTACAGTGAGGAAAACTGTTTACCGTACTGGGTAAAGAAAATAATGCATACAGATAATAGAACAGAATAGCAGAATTATATTCGCATACAGCCAAATATTACATTATGCTTCTAATGATCTGATGATTACAACGATCCCAGAGGGGGATATAAATACTATCCGAGGAACCTTCCCGAAGGTATCCGTCGGCCACATACAACATGTCGGCTACAATAATAGAACCTTCCCGATACCGACAGAACATTCCCGATACACACCCTGTCGGCCGATACCAACGACATACATCCCAATACAAACAGATACATCTTGATACACTAACAGGATGCATCCTGATACACTAACGGGATGCATCCTGATACACTAACAGGATACACTAACAAGATACATCCTGATACACTATTTACTATCGACAAAAACCACTTAACAGATAGTCATCAATGATACCATTGGATGAAGTACCACATGCTCTATTATATTATACCATGAAAACATGATGATAATTCTTAGTGTCTTAAAGCCTCCATCTCCAAGTTGATAACTAATTATCAGTGTTCCCTGGGTTAAGTTGGGTCACAAGCACAATGGGTAAATCTCAGGGTTGACTGATTCTCTGCTGAAACTATGAATGCCACCTATAAAGGTGGCCATCTTGCAGTACAGGGGATGACCCTGGGAGCATTTCATCTAAAGGGAACCTACAGGGATGCCAGAGCATACAAGTGCCATTTCAAGTAAAGCCAACTGATGCAGAAAGCATCCAATCTCTAGCAATCTTGCACACCCTGAAACATTCTTTAATTTATATTTGTTTGCTTTTCCGAAATTTTGTTGCAGATCCTGTTTGATCTTTATTTTTTCTAAGTTGCCAGTTCTACTACAGATTCTGGTTTAGTTCATGGATTCGGCTTTAAAAAATTGGAACTGGGTTTATTTTGAGTTTGTCTACAAAAAAATGTCATATATAACGTAATAATTATGATATTATTAATTTATTTAAATTTAAATAATATATTATTATGACATATTTATAATATACTATTTATACATAATATTATGATAAATAATTAAATAATATTATTATATATTAAAATTATATTGTAATACAAATAGAAAGTAAAAAATCAAAGGTTATTTGTCGTCAAATATTTCCATTGAATATTATGGAGATAGACGAGGGTCAACTCAACATTATTTGTATGTAGTATGACCAATTCTATGAATGCAGGAAAATATCTAGATTGGTGTGCATATGAATGAAAAGAGTCAATCGACAATCATAAGAAGAAGAGCAACCAACACAATTGAGAGCTAATTTGATGCTTCCCTTCCTTCCAATACGCAAGAGGCAGGGAAAATGACTACCTCAATCAGATTGAAACCCAAAATGAGAACTAACTTAACCCTTCAAGATGACCAGAAGAAAAATAAATCATAATGGATTAGTAGCTTTGATGACTTATCCAAGAACATGATTTATTTTCTGCATTTTTCAGCTGCTTCACTTCATCCTAAATTCACTCCTTTGTTGAAAGTGTGGAGAGAAACAATTTAGTCTTGTTGGACACTGCTAATTTCAATGATGGGGCCCACCAGTAATTTCTATGTGCAATTACCCTCACTAGCCACTAAATGCAAACATGTTGCCCTGGCAGTTCTCAGAATTCTAGGGATTATCTATTATAAAAATATTAACTTCATTGGTATCACTTGGTTGAGCTGGAACCATAGTTCCATGCCTAATAGAGGGGTGTAGGGACAAGCTTTGGCGACCAAGAACTAAGGGCTTAAATTTGGGGACAATGAGGAGATGGCAAGGGTGCGATGGTGTTGATATTAATACAAGTGACTTGAAATATTCAAGGCCAAATCTACAATATGCCATCCAAGATAGTGCCCCATGAAAGGCCAACTAAATTACACAAAGTTAAAAATACATTATGGCATGTGCAAATAGCAAGAAACACGGCAGCATCCTTGGCAGAGGTAGAGAACATTTCCCATAAGTCCCCAAGCCTCTTAAGCATTTTCCTACAAGGTATTGTTGATGTGAGTTTTTGTACCACTACATAACATATTAGTAATTGAATATCTGATACGGGATATCAAATACACAATTCCTCTCTTGAAAAGTTAATGCTCATGGGATATGAGAATAACTCCAATGTTCCTTGCACTTGTGGATACTCGCTCAGTTTATCGATGTGATTTGCCAGTAATCACGTAGGTGGGCTTATGTTATTCATTCAAGGATGACTTGGGTTTTTGGTGAGATGGTGATGATTTTGTATGAGTGTCAGGTGATGTTGATGGTGACAGTGATGGTGGAGGATGTAGTGCCAGATAATGTTGATTGCGCGAGGAGGCAATAATGCTTCTAATGACTTCTACCTTCCTAACTTTCTTAGAGTGAAATTCGACTACTCAACTACTCGCTATTCTACTCCTACTCCTATGAATGGGAAGATTAGCAAACGGACGGAGATCGAATCTAATGAAAGCTTACCAGTGGCTCCAGCTCCATAGATGCAATGATTCACAAGGCTCCCTAACCAGTGGCTAAGATGCCAGTGGCCTAGTCGTAGATCCCTATCAAACATTCACTAACATCACCATACAATTAGCCATCTACTTCTACTCTAACAACATGAAATGAAATCCTACTTTAATTTGAGAGATGAGAAGAACCATGCAATACACCAAAATGATCATGTATATCGACCATGCAAGCCACAACAATGAATAGAGAACAATTTTGATAGTATTTTGGCAACATTTCTCCAACATAACTCTCACAAAAAGAGCAAAATGGCCTTATATAGAGGCCAAAATTATAATCGACGGTAGAGATCAAAAGCAAAATCAACGATCTAGATTGGATCCTAGAAACCCTAATTAGGGTTGCCACCCCATCAGCCAATGAGAAGACGCCACCTCGTCAATAGACCAATGAAAAAAGTGAAAAAGTGGCAACCAATGAGAAGGCACCAAAATGCTGGCCAATCAGAAATAGACACTTGTCCTATCCTAGAAGAAAGAGAAATTGCCACTTGGGCTTACATCAAATGATCTTCCAATATAACTCTCCCTTTTTCTTTCATTCTTTTAGCTAAGGCAATGAACCTAACTAGCCTTTCGCTGACTTCTTCCATGGGAGGACAAGGTGTGTGCTTTATCTTGAGCTCTGCCGATTTCATCACGCTCTTTGCTGCTTGTAGTGTCTTCTCATGATCCTTTTCATACTCTTTTGCGAATCCAATAAAGGCATTTAGGGAGGAAAGGGTGTTCAGATGTTTCTTCTTGATAGCGACCTTTCCTAATTCATTCAATCTTGACCCAAATCTTGTCTCATTGATGTCCTCTTCTCTGATGTCTTTAAAATCAAGTGTTGCTCTAATGTCGCTCATCATGGTTGTAATGGAAGTATCGACGCCTGGGCTGTGATGTGCAACCGCCTTTTGTATATCTTCTTTGCCAAGGGGGATTGTCCTTCCTTTAGTCTGTCCTTTACCTATATCATGTTTACTGTACCGACATTGGTATCAGTTATTCGCTTCATCTTCGAGAAGAAAGTTGTTTTGGGCATCATACCCTATTTATCTTTCTTAGTATTTGTTCCCTTAGGATTCTTGCTTGCACTACCATCCTCCATCTGGTCGCCCTATTATGGGATGGTAAAGTGGTGGACAATGAATGCAAGAAGAACCAGGGGAGACTATATCTAGACAAGAACGAAAGAAGGAAATCAGCTTAAGGACCCCTTTCAACTCTAAATGATTAGAAGTCACCTTTACTAATAGTCGGATCTTCCTTTTGGAATTTAGGATCAAACTTCAAGAATTTCAAACCCCTTACAAATCTTGAGGCTCTAGCTGGAAAAAATCAGAAGTTAGTGCTGTCGGAATTGTCCTTCCTTTGCCAAAAAAATCAGAACTTTGATCACAATAATCTCCTCCAAACAAAATCACCCAAATTAGGGCAAAAATTGTAGCTTCCAAGCAAAAATCAGAATTTTATCTTCCACAAATTTCGGCTCCCTCAAAATTTGCCAAACAAGAAGAGTGCAGATTTGCTCTTGCAAAAAAATCATCCAAGGAAAATACCAATCTACCCTTGCAAAAATTGTCCAAGGAAGAAGAAATCTGCCCTTGCAAAAATCATCCAAGGAAGAAGAAATCTGCCCTTAGCCAAAAATTGCCTAAGCACCAAAGAAGAGTGAGGAATGAGGAGAAAAGGGGAAAGACTTTCCTCTTATACCCACTTCCTATACTCTCCTTAGATGGCCGACTGGGACCCTGGGAGCAAGAAAAATATTAATTAGCACACAAAACTGGCCCCCAATTAAATGCTTAGCCCAAAATTAATTTTGTCAAGATGAAATTTACTTTTTTAAATTGCTAATTAGACCAAAATTGCAAAAAGAAAGTAAATAATGCCTTGGAGATGCTAAATGTTTCCATTTAATGATGATTTTGTAATTAATATGTCATTAAAATCGGATTTTGGCTAGCCAAAAGCCATTTCTCAATATTAAATTACCAATTTCATTAAAGATTTAAAATTTTCAAGGCAAATTTAATCCATTAAAACCAATTTTTTTGCAATTCAATTCAAATTGATTTTGCCACGCAAATTGAATTTTTGACAAAAATAAAATCATTTCTAGAGCCTAAAATTGATTTTGCAATTTGCTTTCATCATAACAAAAATTAATTTTCTCACTGAAAAAATTTAAGATTTTCCAAAAAACTTAAATCTAACAAAAAATTTATTTTTTGAAAATTAATACTCAAGTTCACACAATTATATCCAAATTTTCAAAAAAAAAAATTTAAAAAAATCTCTGAGTACAAAATTTACAATTTTATCCTGCCAAATGTTGCTCTTTGAAATTTTGCCCGGCATAAGGATGAAATTGGTCATTCTAGAAAATCAAGTTGAAAGTGGGTGAAAATAGATCTAACCCTTTCCCCTTTGGCTTGAAGTTGTCCAAAACTCAAAATTTTCAAAAAAAATATCAAAATTGCTAAACAATCCAAAAATTTGCCAAGGTGATTGAAAAAGGGGGTCCCAAAATTTTGGGGCGATGGTGTGAAAACTTCACAACAGGTACGCAAGTGGGTGTTTCTTTATTTTTTTTGAGTGTGGGGGGCTGGGTGGTCATCAAGTGTTCCCATCTGCATTACCAGGTTCATACCTACAACACTTGTACCATGTTCAGTATGCATCCGGCTGGTACATCTATTGTAGTTGCTAGGTGCGCACCCAACATGGACCCAAGTGCACCCGTCAAGCAAAACATTTTATATAAATATAACATTTAGGTAGCATTATTTTCATTTATTATGCTTAAAAGTTATTATTTATATAAATATTGTTAGGATATTGGAGAGTGATTTCAAATTCATAGAGTTATAATTAATATTTCAGATTTGGGAGATTCTAAAAAATTCCAGACTTGGCCAAATTTTAGTGATCAACATGCCTCCACCAATGTTATCTTCTGCAGATTTTCTTGACTTTCCAAGATAAATCTGATATTGAAACAAAGATTTTCCAAGGATTTTAATTCGTTTCATCACAAATCTAGACTCCAACTCCACATCCTTGACTAGCTTGACCTAGCTCTAACTCATATCCCTGATTGACTTGACTACTTAGCAAGCCAACGTTGCTCAAACTCATCTCTATGACTTGGAGACTTGAAAATTCCTACTCAGCTAGAACTAACTCAGACAACTACCCAATTCGACTAAGAAATCTGCTACTCTATTCTGTCAGCTCATATTCATTGGGGATTGTCGTTACCTAATGCTTGGTTTTCATCTCGTATGTTAATGTTTTGCATTATCGTGCGTGGCCTTTTTTCAGCAGCTAGCGTGAACGACATGCTCTGTTGATGTTCAAAATTTCTTGTAAAGAAATTATTCAATTCTGCTCTGTTTCTCAGCATATTCAACTCGATATGCTTCATTCTAAGGATATCGATAGTATGCACAATAGGAGAGATATATCTCTGATATATATACAACCTAACACTATGATGTTGACTGCAGAATATTTTGTCTATTATATTTGTTTGATATTATCAGAAGTTGAGAAATCTGATATAAGTATTATATAGGCTTATTGATTGAAAGTGTTGAGTTCAATCATAAGCATCAATACTATATTGATTTTGAAACATTGAATATAAGTACTATATTTGTGTGGGTTGGGTTGTTTCCCTCAAGTAGGAGGTTTTTTCCCAGGATAAAAATCGTATGTTTTGTTCTCTGAGTTTTTGTATTTTTGGTTGCTTCATATTTTTCTAGTTCAAATTTTACATGGTATTATTAGAGCGGGTCTAAAAAAATTGATCTAGAACCAGAAATATCCAGTTATTTGTGTTATTGATTCTCTTTCTATTGTTCATTTTCAACATGTGAAAATGGTGAATAGTTTGAAAGTTGAAGATAGATTAGATGGCCCTTCAAATTTCTCTTTATGGAAGCCAAGGGTCCTTATTAAACTTGAAGAGAATTACCTTCTGGATTATTATAATTCTGATATTGTAGTGCCATCTGAAAAAGCTGAAAGAATTCAATGGAAAAAGAATAAGGTCATGGCTAAGAACATTATAACTGATTCAGTTAAGGATCCTTCAAAGCCCGTTATCTCAAAACTGGAATTGGCCAAGGAGATGTTTCAGACTCTCAAGGACCTATATGAATTTAACAATACCAATAGAGCTCGAGCCTTGAGTCGTCAACTCCTGCATATGAAAATGGCTACAGGTGAATCAATAGTTTCATATTTTATGAAACTTACTTAGTTAAAGGACCAGCTTAGTGCAATTGGAGAAACTATTGCAAATAAGGATTTATTATGCTTGCTATGAATGGACTTCCCCACTCTTGGGAGTCTAAATCAAGGTGTCAGTGGGCAAGATGAGCTTTCAAAATTTAATAGACTAAGAGTTGATTGTATTCAAGAAGAATGAAAATAAGAATCACCAAGAAATGAATGTAACTATCATCATGAGGATGATCATATACTTGCAGCTCACACTTCAAAAGGAAACGGGAAGAAAGGAAACATCAAAAGATTCAAAGATAAAAAATTTGAGTCAGCCCTCGACTCCAAGAAAAGGAAAAGGGGTCTTTCTAGGATCCAGTGCTTCAGATGCATCAGGTATGGGCACTTTGCTAGAAATCGTAATTCTAGGCCAAAGCCTCAAGCTGCTCTTGCAAATGTAGAAAATTCTTCTCCTCAAAAGGAGCTAGGTGAGGAGCTAAGCGAAAATTTTGAGGATTTCTTATTTATTTCTGCACTCTCTAGCAATGTTCCTATAAACAGTGATACATGGTTGATTGATAGTGGAGCATCTTGTATCTTGTCATATTACTTATTAGCAAGAACACCTCTTCAACTTGAACGAAAAAGATTTTCATCTTCAAGTCATTATTGGTGATGATGCAAGTTATTCTATTAAAAGTGTTGGTTCTACATCTTTTCAATTAAAACTACGGAATTCGTCTAGACTTGAGTGATGTCCTCTTTGTGTCTGGTATTAAGAGGAATCTGATTTCTATATCAGCATTAGAAGACAAACGTTATCATGTTGCCTTTGTTGCAGGAATGCAAAGGTTCTTGCATGGAAAAAGAACTCCAACATTCAATCAGCTTGTGAGATTGGAGTTCTTAATGACAGCTTCTACAATCTTTCAGCTTGTCCCATTCAAGCTTTACCTCATGATACTTCAAATTCAAGTGAACTTTCACACAAGAGGTTTGGGCATCTTAATTTCAAAACTTTATCTTCTATGGAGAAGGTTGTGGTTGGTCTTCAAAATCTGAACCAAAATTATGGAGGAGTTTGAAAGGGATGAGCTCATGGTAAGAACATTAAGGTCATGGCAAATATGACAGTAATTCATTTTGATTTATGTGGTCCAATGTCAGTTGGTTATCTTTAAACAACACTCATTCTCTTATTATCACCATTTCATCTCACGTGCATCTCTCCATAGCTACAAGACTCCTGCAACAAAATATTCAACCTGCCTCAAACACAGCCCAACAACCAAAAAGTATCATGCAACTCCTCTTCTCAACTTAACCAGCTCTACTAACAAATGATTTAAGCCCGAGGGACAATAAAGATCAACCAATCTTAGCAGCCACATGCACAAACACTTATCCATTTAATCAAATCAACAAAGCAAGGACTTGTAGCCAATCTAACATGCACTATGGAAGCTAAAACAAATAACAGAAAAAGGATCAAACAACACTGATGTCCATAAAAATTCAAGGGTGGTGGGCCCTAACAAGTCTGGAGAGGATCAAACAGCACCAAAATGAAGTGGGTCCCAATTCTATGCAAAGTGATTTTAATTGGTTCCAAACAGAGATACAATGCCAATAAAGGATTTAAAACAGCAACCCAGATTAGTGAGCCCCATTAATCCATCTCAATTTCTCAACCATAACTCACCAATCGTGCGCCTAGTAAAAAGGAGTGAATGCTCAAAAATAAGAAGGGGATATTAAAACAAAACAAAGACACCTGCAACACAAAAAAGGCAACACAAAATGGGGTAGATTAAAAATTTTGGGAATGCAAGATTGTCACAGCTCCAGATGCTCCTGCATCATTATTTTATAAATGAAATGCACAAAATGAAATATTCTTTCCATGATTTCTACAGGCTATCATATTTGCTTAATCATTGCCTGTTCTGCTTTTCTAACAATTTTATATGATAAAGTTCTATTTGAATTCAATTTATCTGCTTTCTAATTAATCTTTCCAACATTTCAATGAGTTATGTCTCTATGTTGCTTTGTATGTTTGGCATAAGCCATATGCTTTGAAAATAATTCAACTATGATAGTATATGTGCGTCTAGCCCCCTAGAAGAACTATTACAATAGGTAAGATGCTCTTCTCCCCAAATGGCATGCAGATCAAGAATGAAATTACATTATGTTAGAAAGTAAAGTCTGCCAAGATCCCCAAATGGCATGCAAATCAAAAATCAAACTACATTATGTTAAAAAGTAAAGTCGCTGAATAGAAAACATAAGTCGACCCAAGCTACATATATGATTTCGACATCTGGAACATATCATCCTGAACACGTCTCTGACCATCCTCTAAACACACTGAACATAATTCAATCTCAGCCAAAAGATACAACTGATTTACCAATACCTACTTTCCAAAAACTCTCTTTGAAAGCTAACTCCAAAAAACATCGCATAACTCTGTCAAAACTGCATATCTCATTTTGGGCATATAACTGCAGCATCTATACACATATCTGAATATATGTCTAAGAGCGCACAACCCAACCTGTTGACCGTTGAGTGTGCCAAACTTATCTACCTCCACAACTCTGGTAATCTTCACAGAATAAAATGTATGTTGACATCAATGACAAACACTATCATGACTGCAACACATGCTAACAATTTCCCAGCAATGCTATGATACTCCCCCATAGAAATACCATCAGCATTCATGCTAACGATTTCCCAACAATGCTATGATACTCCCCCATAGAAATACCATCAGCATTCATGCTAACAATTCCCCCTTCGGCATTGATGGGAACATAGACGAAAAACATCTAAGTACCATGAATACCAAATATATTTCTTCCTCATTTGCCTCTACTCCCTCATTCATTGTGCCCATGAATGAAAACATACATCTCAATCTTCAGACAGGTTGTAAAGAGTTTTTCATGTTCAAATCACAACCATACAGTTCATCAAAAAATCAATAACATGCACAAAGAAGGTGTTAATCTCCCCCATACATAATATTCTCTCCTCATTGACATCAATCAATGTTTTGCATGCATTACTCTCCCCCGTAAGGAATATATCAAAATAATGTTTTCGTGTACTAATCTCTCCCAAAAAATTGTTCCAAAAGAATGTTTTCCAATCTCTCCCAAAAGATTGTTCCAAAATAATGTTTTTCATGTATTTCTCTCTCCCATTGACATCAATGACAAAGGTATCATTATGTCAATTCTCGAAGTTCAATCATTTTCAAAACAATCTGTTCAAGCTCTCAACAAAGTATCCAAAAACATTGTTCGATACCAATACCAAGAATCTTCAATGACTCTGCTCAAACACACAGACACTCCCCCATAGGAGAAGCATCAAGCATCTAGTCCAGACAAAAGAAATAGTGCTTGCTACATGCTAGACTAATGCAATCTATGCATCAACTACTCTGAAGTAGGTTGGGGCATGACCCCAAGCATACATCTCAAATACTCAAATGTATCCTTAACCAAAGGTTTTGATATTTGTTATCTGCTTCTTTATGCTAACATTTTTCAATCTGAATCTCTTTCTCTGCTAACTTTTCTCTCAAAAAGTGATACTTAATAAATATGTGCTTTGTCTTTGAATGTAAGATTGGATTCTTTGACATACTCACTATACTTGTGTTATCACAATGTATAATTGTAGGATCTGTAGACTCAATTCCAATGTCTTTCGACATCTACTTCAACCAAATAATCTGATTACAATTATTTGTTGTTTCTACATACTTTGTTTATGTTGTACTCTGTGAAATGCAGTCTTGTTTCTTGCTCAACCAAGAAACCAATCTTCCTCCCATGAAGAATGCTTCACCATTGGTGTTCTTTCTATCATCTACACTTCCAATCCAATCAGCATCAATGTACACAAACAATGTGAAATCATGTGATTTGTCATACCATAAACCATAACCAAGAGTTCCTTTCAAATATCTAAAAATTCTTTTTACTATTGCAAGGTATGTCTCTTTATGATCTGCTTGAAAACTCGCCACAATTCCAACCGAATTAACTATATCATGTCTAGTATGTGCCAAGTACTGCAATCCACCAATCATAGACCTATACTTTGTTCGTTCTGCACTAGGGGATTCATTTTTGCTAGATAACTTACATCCAGTTACCATAGGTGTTCCAATAGGTTTTCAATTCTCTAATCTAAATCTCTTCAACAAATCTTAGCTTGTCATATGAAAATGCCCTTCTTTGTTCTATACAAATTGTAACCCCAAGAAATTTCATCTCTCCAATCATACTCATCTCAAATTCTTTCTTCATTTCTTCTGAAAATGTCTAGCTAGCTTCATCATTACCTCCAAAAATAATGTCATCCACAAATATTACAACAATCAGCAAACCAGCTTCATTCTTTCTGAGGTACATATTACTATCAGCATTACCTTTCACAAATCCCAAATTTGTGAAATGTTTATCCAATCTTGCATACCAAGCTCTAGGTGCTTGTTTTAATCCATACAATGCCTTCTTCAATTTGCAAACGATATCTTTTCATTTGTCAAACATCAGATTGTTCAATGTATACCTCCTCTTCAAATTCTGTATTCAGAAAAGCTAACTTAACATCTATTTGATAAACGTTAAAGTTCAAAAACATTCTAAACTTTTCATCAACTCTTACATTAGCATTTTCAACAATAGTCTTCAATTTTTTATTAAAACATCTATATGCTTTGCTTTTCAATGAATAACCAAGAAACATTCCTTCATCACTTCTAGAATTAAACTTTCAAATACCATCATCCCTTTTAATTTAGCATTTACCTCCAAAGATTCTAAAGTACCTCACAGTAGGTGTATGTCCAAACCAAAGTTCATAAGGTGTTTTACCAATACCTTGTCTAATCTACACTTTGTTCATAGTGTATATTGTGGTGTTTACTACTTCTCTCCAAAATACATGTGATACATCGTTATCAAACATCATTGCTTTAGCTGATTTCGTCATAGATTTGTTCCTTCTTTCTACTATCCCATTCTGCTACAAAGTCTTAGGGACTAAAGGTTGTCTCTTTATACCATTATGCTCACAAAAGTGAGAACTAAACTATAGAAAGGGAGGGGCTGCAATTTGAAATAAATTCTCCTCCTCTATTGAATCTCAAGCATTTATTCTTCAAACCAGATTCATTCTCAACTCTACTCTTAAATATCTTGAATTTCTTAACAGCTTCAGATTTATCCCTAAAAAATGCAACCCATATCATTCTAGTGAAATTGTCAATAAGAAGCATAAAATGTCTTTCACCATAAAAAGCTCTTGTTCTTGTAGGACAACTCAGATCTGTATGCACAATCTCCAACTTCGCTGAAGTAGTAAATATCTTGCTTCGAAATGAACTTTTGTTTTGTTTTGCCAACACACATTCTGTGCACATTATATTAGTAGATTTCACAATCTTAGGCAAATCTCTAACTACAAATGTAGTACTGACCTTCACAGTGTTATCAAAGTTGATAACACAAAATCTTTTATGCCATAACCAACTGTCATTCACTTTAGCAACCAAACGTCATTTCAGTAGGGTTCAACTGAAATACATTACCTCTCGTTCTTGTACCAGTACCAATCAATGTCTCATTCTTATCCTTGATAATGCTATTATGGTAAAATAATGAATGTGTTATTAAACAGAAATCATAAATGATCTATATATATATATAGGTATACATAAGAATGTTTCTATAACGAACAAAGAGAGAGATAGAAACATTATGAAGAGAGAGAATTTCCATGTTTAACAGAGAGAATACGAAAATATAGAAGAAAAGCGTCTATTAGAAATAGAAGTAAATCTACAAAAGAGAGAGAGAGAGAGAAACAAAATTAGAGAGATTTAACTCTAATACCCTTCCTTAATGGTCAATCTAACTTCAAAACAAAAATTGGCAAGGGAATTCGCTCTATATGTTCTGCAATAATGGTTTGTAGTAGCATAGACTGTGGTAGGACGAATGTCAGTATCCAAAACAATAATCTCAAGGCGACCCTACTTGAAGATCGTCATCATTCTCTGCTTCTAGGTTTAGTAGGTCTTTCCATTGAATTGTTGATTGCCTTCTAAGAGAAGATTGGTGAGAGATGCCATGACTGTTTACCGTATGGGATAAACAAATTAATGCATACAGACAATAAACAAGAACATGTAACAGCAGTACTCCTTTTTTTATTCGCAAATATGCCAAAGAGATTACATAATGCTTATGATTCTGATTACAATGATCTCAAATGGTGTACATATACTTCCCGAAGAACCTTCCCGAAGGGGTCCGTCGGCTACACAATATTTACCAACGACATCATCCCCCCAAAAGAAAAAGTCGTCTCCAGACGACAATTACAAAATATCCGAGACAAATTAACAAACGAAATACATCAACTGACTAACTACAACAAGATAGATCTATTTTTGTCACCTCACTTTCACATTCATCCCGTGCCTGCACCAAACTGGACTCCAACCCACGTTGCATCTGTAGCCTCTGCTAACAAAATATTGTTTCCTTAGTCAAGCTGACCTTGATAGCCACCCATGCCGCTTTCTCTTCCAACTCCTGGATACACTTAGCCAAGTGTCACTCTGCTGCCTTCAAGTGGATGATCAGCTCCTCCCGAGCTCTCTATGCATCCACCAAGACAGCTTCACGTCCAACAACTACTCCAAGTGCCTCAAATCGTAACATCCCTCTCGAAAGGCTTGCTCCAGTGCTCTCTCCACCTCCAGTATGAAACCACTCCATGCCTGCAGCAGCTCCAGGTCTCATCAACTGGTCACACTTCCCACGACTAATAACTGAACTAACTGGGGTTCTAGGGGGCATCACCCCCAATGGGGTTGAGGGGCAGCGCCCCCGCCGCCAAGACCAAATTAGCACTCTCAAAGCCACACAAAACTCCATGGAACACACCATTTCGTGATTTTCTTCCGATCCCACACTCTTTCTGGCAACCGCTTATGCATCCTATTTGCTTATGTCTTTCCCTTCCCTTGGGGCATCATACATTATTCATTATGAACATTTTTTATTTGTCGTCTTTTTTTTTTTCTTGGCTCCTTCCTCTATTTGTCCGTTGTTGTTCCTCTTTCATCCATTCTGCCTCTCTATCACTCCTAATGGCTCTGATGCTTTTGCCTTCGAAGCTGAAGATTAGTGTCGTCACTGCATCACCACTAAACTTCACACAAAACACCCCTTGAATTCGTTTGACGCGAAATGTAGAGCCGCAGAGGACAGGAAAAACAATCCACAGGAATGTTGTTGCTACGAAATTACTCTGTCCACGGGAATGTTGTCGCTGCAAAATTACTCTGTCCACCGAAATGTTGTCACTGCGAAATTACTCTATCCACGAAAATGTTGTCGCTATGAAATTACTCTGTCCACGGGACGTATATAACCTAGTCCGCAGAAATGCAAAAATCCACATGCAGGAATATCCACGAAACTCTCCACCGCGGAACACAAACTCCCATGGGGCACATATCCACGAGACACGTGGCCCACGGCCACCTGTCCACGGGACACTTCGTGTCCGAAGGACTAGTGTCCGCGAAACAGGTGTCTGCTTTTTATTTTTATTTTTTTCAATTTTATTTTTTAATTTTTTTCTTTTTCTTTTTTTCCTAACACTATTGCTCTTCATTATTTGTCGATGATGGAACAGTTTGCGTATAATATATTTTTAACTTCGAACCGTTCACTGTTTTTGGAATTTTCTGTGAGTCCAATGTCCATAGCTTTATTGCTCCGTTATCACCTACTTCTTGGATTTGGTATGGGCCAACCGATTTGACTTTAAACTTTCCCAGTTTGATTTCATTCCATCCGTCATACTTCAACACCAGCTGTCTTGGTTGGAACTTGTTCAATCGCAGGTGTTTATCATGCCACGCTTTGCATCTGTTTTGTGTCACCTCCGTGGCCCATTGTGCCAATAACCGCTTCTCCTTAAGTTTGTTCAAATTATACAACCTTTCACTCAAGCTTTCCATGTCGCGTACAATAAATTCCGTTGACTGCCACTCCTTGCCGTAAATAGTTGTATTCTTGATTTTAGAACCTTGACTTTGTATTGCTGAAGTTTTTATTCAGCCCTTCCTCTTTGTTTCCTATGCAAATCACACGATGTGTTTTCCTTGTTGTCAACACCTTTCTACTATATCCATGGTTCGTCGTAACATTTTCTTTTTGCGCAGTCCATTTATTGTGTACCGAACGGTGGAATCTTTCTTTTTTTGGGTTCGTACTATATGTTCTTCCTCTCAGCTTCAGTTGTATCTGCCTTTCCTTCTTCCACTTCTCTGTATTCCTTCGGACATTCATTTTCCTCTTCTTTCTCACCTTCGTCGACCCTTTGCATATTACAGCTCGACAAGAATTCGTAGTCCTCTATCTGCCAGTGGAAAAGGTCGTTCACCAAGTCTAGGTCATCCTCATTCGATCCTCCTAATCTCAATACTCCTTCGTCCAGTTCCATTTTCTTTCCTTCATCGTGGATCTCGCATTCACCTTCTGAGTCTGACGACGCTACCTCCTCACATACCATTTGTGTGTAGGTCAATTATGAATCTTCTGCCTCCGCGCTCCATTGATAGGGTATTTCGTTTCCAATCATGTTTTACTTTTGCTTGCACTAACCAATTCCATCCCAAAATAGTGTCATATCCTTTTCTTTTCAATAAAAATGGATGTGTTCCAATAGTTACCAGTTGCGCCATCAAAGTTCCCAACAATTTGATCCCGTGTTGATCTGTCGTGAGCAACTAGAATGTTGGTGGCCACAGCGTAGGTTGTCCTAACTTTTTCCATACATCTTCTGGTAACACATTCACGCCTAACCCTCCGTCCACAATTGTGTTTGTCAGAACAGTTCCCAGAATGCCCATCTCGACTACTGTCGGATGCCTTCTCGTCATAAGCGCGTCGTTCCACTACCATCCTTTCCTATTTCCTCTATCGCCTTCAGAAACAGTGTCATATTCAGAATGGTCTTCCGTAATAAAAATGGATGTGTTCTAATAGTTACCGGTTGCGCCATCAAGGTTCCCAATAGTTTGATCTCGTGTTGGTCTGTCGTGAGCAACTGGAATGTCGGTGGCCACAACTTAGGTTGTCCTAACTTTTTCCATACATCTTCTAGTAACACATTCATGCCTGACCCTCCGTCCACAATTGTGCCTGTCATAACAGTTCCCAAAATGCCCATCTTGACTACTGTCACATACCTTCCTATCGTAAGCGCCAGTAGCATTGGGTTTATTGCCGTCGTTCCACTACCGTCCTTTCCTATTTCCTCAGTCGCCTTCGAAAACGATGTCATATTCAGAATGGTTGTCCGTAACTGGGGCATTGTGTGGTCACTCAATTTGATCGAGACTTCCATTTGCATCACCTGCCTTATTATGTTTTGCTCAGCGCAGTTCCTCGTTGAGGTACCGATAGTGTCCTTCAATTGTGATTTCTCTTCCTACTTTGCTTTCTCAATTTCCACCCGCGCTTCTTCCAATCTTTTCTTTTCTTCCATCAGGCTGGGGTACAGTTTTGCTTGTTTACAGGTGATTGCTAAGATTTCTTCGTCCGCACCAATGCTGATCAGATTCACTCCTGATTTTGGGCACTTGGCATCTTCATGATCTCTAGGACCGCACCATCGGCATAACAACTTTGGTGTATTCGCTAATGTACAGTTTCATGCAAAGTGGCCCCACAAATTGCATGCTCAGCATTGAACCATCGGGCGGCAGTTTGCATTAACTGAATTCATCTACGGCCCTCATTATTATTGTTGGTATTGTTGTTTTGTCCCCTTCTGTTGTTTCTGTACCCACCCAAGCTGGCACCGCCATTGTTTGTGTTTTCGTTCCCTCTTGACATGGAAGTTGCCTATGTCAAGAGCACTTGTTGATGCCCTCTTGTCTTCATATTGAACGGGCGTTCCTTTGTGGAATGTCCCATAATTTGGCAGATATCACAAAACTTATTCTTCGGACAGGATCCCCTCTTGTGACCTTTTGTCTTGCATTCTGTGTTGTTAGTGTAGTTTTTTATTTTTCCTATTTTGCTAAGTTTTTCCTACACTTTTAATAATCTGGCTTAGGTTAATAAAGCATGTCTTATTAGGTGAATGGTTGTGAGGTGTCACCTTCCTACATATGAGCATCCATTAGCTATCTTGGGAATATACTTTGCTATCTTTAGTCCGATAAATGGTTGCTCCTCATTGGTTGGTGTTGCCACCTCCTCCCTCTTCCTAGCCTATATAAGCATGCTACCTGGCTTGTATTTGCATCTCTTGTTTTTGCATCCTCGTAATGCTATTTTGCTTCTAGCATTTGCATTACTCTCTTGGAGACTAACTCTGTGTTGCTATTTTGATTTTGTATCATTCGCATTCATAGTTTAGATATTTACTCTTTGCACTAGTTTTCTGGGTTGTTAATCTTTTCAGATTCTAACATGGTATCAGAGCTTTTCTATGTGCAAGAGTAGATTTTAGTTTCCTTTTTTGAGAGATTCGGGGGGGGGCTAATAAATTTTATTGTAATTTTTGAAAAACGAAGTATGCTCTTCTCTTGCATCTTTGGATGATCTTGAGAATCAGAAAAGTTTTGACAAAAACGATTTTTCTCTAGAGTTTCAATCTCAAATCTGACAACCAACTTGCATATTTGGAGTTTTCAATCAGTATTGCAGGTTCCAGCATGCCATTAATGGACTTAGGAAGCTGATCCAGCATTTGCATGTCATATTTTGGTTGCTGGGGTCATTTCTTGATTTTTATAGCCGTTTTTTACTGTTAAAGGCGTCTGATTTGCACTACAGCAACATCTTCTGTAAATCAGCAAGGAAAACGCTTTCTGGGTTTTGTTCGCAGCCCCGAAAAACCATCTGGGTATCTTTTAGATTTTGCATGCAAGCTGTATATTTTGCAGAATCGAGCATGAAAGGCTACAGCCATACCCCTCTCCGTTGGCAGTCGCAGATTTGAATGCAGTTTTCAAATGTCTCATTCTTGCTCATACGGACTCCGATTTTGATGATTCTTGTTATGAACTTGGCTATTTTTTTGTGCTCTATCCACTAGTGGAGTTGTGTTTTGATTTTCATGCATGAATTCTTCAAAAATTGCAGATTCTCAGCCGTGACTGTGCACAGTTTTCGTTTTGAAAACTTTGGAGGATCATAACTTTCTCATACGACCTTGTATCGAGGTGATTCTTTTTTTGAAAGTGCATGATTTTTCGAGTAGATCGCAATGGTGCTATTTGTTTCCTTGATTATTGTGCCCAAGTTTCACTTTTAGCATATGCTCTTCATGAGGGTTTGTAATGCATTGAAATCAAGACCACTAAGTATTTCTTTCTAGTGGTAGTTGTAAACGCACTAAAATAAAGTGCCAAATCATATTTCTTTGGGGGGGGTTCTTTGATTGAGTAAAAAAGGGGGGGAGCATTGTCATGGTTGGGTTCTCTTCTTTTTAGCATTTCTTTGCATTTCTTCATCATGGATCAAACAAATATGCCCATCCTAACTCCATACAATTACTTTGAGTGGAAATCACGCATGACAATTCACTTAAGGAAAGCTGGATTAAATAGGATAACTATGGGACTTGAAACTGAACCTGCTAAAGATGAAGACAAGCCTAACTGGTTTAACAAATGTGATGAGGCATATGGAACATTGTGTTTGTCTGTTTCTCCTGACTTGCTATTTCACATTGAGTCTTTGGATACACCAAATGAAGTATGGACAAAGCTAGAAACATTATTTGGCACACAAGATTCAATGAGGGGTCATATGTTGGAAAATGAATTAATTAGTTCGAGTCCAGGCAATTTCAACACAATCCAAGATTTCTTCACCAAATTGAAATCACTAAGGCTGCAGTTAAAACAATGTGGAATTGAAAAGAAAGATGAACAACTGATTCTCAGTATTCTCTCTAAGCTAAGTTCAAAATATTCTGTGTTTGTCTCTACCTTCTATGCTACTAAGGGTGCACTTGGTACTCAATTCACCATGCCATCTCTAGATGATTTTGCTATCAATCTCACTCGAGAACAGGACAAGCTAATCCAGATAGGCACTCTTAAGTCCTCTAAGTCACATGCCTTAGCAACCAACCAAGGCACAAAAGAACAAAAAGGACAAAAGTAGTAACAACAATAGTAAGGATGAGAAACAAAATAATAGTGAGGAAAAGAAGGATCAGATACCAATTGCTTCAAAAGCAACTATTGACACCTCATCCTCTAAGGGCGATAAGCCTAAGAAAGAAAAGGTTAAATGCGCCTATTATAAAAGACCCGGTCATGATGAACATAAATGTTTGAAGAAACAAATTGATCACTTGACATACATTCTTGAGAAGAATAATATTAGTGTTCCTGAGAGTCTAACAAGGCAAAAGAAAACAACAAGGGGAAAGGAAAGGGCAAAGCTCTTGTTGCAGTTGCTTCCTCACCATCCACTTGGGTTCTTGATTCGGGTGCTTCGCACCATGGCTTCATCTAAGGAAGAACTTGCATCTGTGGAGCCATGTACTATGCCTTCTATTTTGATGGGTGATGACACTCCTATTGAGATGTGTGGGAGAGGGTCTGTTGATGTGGGGGATGGCACATTCCATGATGTTCTTTGTGTACCCTCATTATCAACTAATCTCCTATCAATATACCAAATCACTCACACAGGTTTAGGCAAGCGGGTTGAGTTCACTCTTGATTCAGTGGAGATACGTGAGTTGCATAGTGATTCTGTAGTTGCAGCTGGGAGAGCAGATCATCAGTCACGGCTCTATCTATTTTCTCACTTTGTTCCTGATCCTCCTTCATCTGTTTTGCTCACTCACTCTAATGATGTGAGTAAATTATGGCATGAGCGGTTTGGCCATCTTAACTTCCGCTATTTGCATCAGCTCAACCAACAGAGCATGGTCACAGGGTTGCCTTCGGTTCAATTCTCAGGAGGTGTTTGCCAATGTTGCATTCTTGGTAAGCATCCTAAGGAAAAGTTTGACAAAAGTAAGTCATGGAGAGCTTCACAGATACTAGAGTTAGTTCACAGTGATTTGGCTGGTCCATTTCAACATCCTTCTTTCAGCAGGGCCCGATATGTCCTCACATTCATTGATGACCTTTCTCGATATACATGGGTGTACTTTCTCAAACAGAAGTCAGCGGTATTTGATCATTTTCAAAACTTCAAAAATTTTGTAGAAAAGCAATCTGGGAAAGCCATCAAGGTTTTGCGCACAGACAATGGTGGTGAGTATGTCAACCATCGGTTTGAAAGATTTTGCACTTCAGAGGGGATTGATTTACAGCATTCAGTTCCATACAATCCTCAGCAAAATGGTGTTGCGGAATGGAAGAATAGATCCTTGAAGGAAATGGCAAACTGTATGATTCACTCTAGATCTCTTGCACCACAGTATTGGGCAGAAGCCATTAACTGTGCTTGTTATATCCAGAACCGTGTTCCTCACCGAGCCTTGAAGGGAGTTACTCCTTTTGAAGCTTGGAGCGGTCAGAAACCATCAGTTAAGCACTTTCGAGTTTTTGGCTCCCCTGCATGGGCCCACATTCCTACAGAGAAACGTAAGGCCTTGGATCCGCAAAGCAGACCTTGCATATTTGTAGGTTATCCTGATGGTGTGAAGGGTTATCGGTTGTTCCACCCTACTACACATGAGTTATTCATTGAGAGGAGTGTTCAGTTTGAGGAGGGATCTTCAAGCTCACTTTCTATCACTTCTCCAACTCCTTCTACCTTGACATTAGAGTCACTTGGAATACATGACAGATCTTCTGATGAGTCAGATTCACCTTAACAGTCTTCTATCTCTACTTCTGATGCAGAAAGTGATTCAGAGAACTCACCTCCTTCCTCTCCTAGTCATCATTCAGAGGTTAATGATTCCCCTCCAGATTCTCCATCTTCTTGCCCACTTTGGGCTAGACAGACCTTGCAGTCTGCAAGTGATTGGGTTGGGGATCCATCAGACACCAGGTGAACTCGTTCACAATTCCAAGATGCTCCACATGTCTTCATTGCTACTGCCTCAGATCCACAGTCCTTTCATGAGGCTTCTGGTATTTCTGAGTGGGATACAGCTATGCAGGAAGAATATAGTTCCTTGATGAGGAAGCACACTTGGGATCTTGTCCCTCTTCTTAAAGGAAGAAAACTTGTTCGATGGAAGTGGATCTATCGGACAAAATTTGCAGCAGATGGGTCAGTTGACAAACACAAGGCTCGCTTGGTCGCCAAAGGATTCTCCCAGGTTCCTGGGATTGACTACTCTGAGACTTTTGCGCCAGTTGTCCAAATGAATTCCATTCGAATTGTTCTTGCCATTGCTGCAGCTAATCGTTGGGAAGTACATCAGATGGATGTGAAGAGTGCTTTTCTTCATGGTGACCTTCATGAGGAGATCTACATGGAGCAGCCACAGGGCTTCCTTCAGGATTCTTCACTTGTGTGTCGTCTTCGAAAGTCTCTCTATGGCCTCAAACAGGCTCCTCGGGCCTGGTATGCCAAGATGGACTCCTTCCTTCTATCAGTTGGGTTCACTCGGTGCCATTCTGATCCTAATGTCTACATTTTGCAACAGGGTGATTCACTTCTATTTTGGTTTTGTATGTTGATGACTTGCTAATCACAAGAAGTTCTTCACCCACCATTAAGGTTGTCAAAGTGGCCCTTCAGGACAGTTTTTTGATGATTGACTTGGGCTTGTTGCATTACTTTCTCGGGATTGAGATCCTTCAGTCTCCTTCTGGGATCACCATCACACAATCCAAGTATGCTCTAGATTTACTCTCGAGGTTTCATATGGCTGACTGTAAGCCTGCTCTGACTCCCTTCCTTTCTGGAGTCAAACTTGAGGCTCAATGTTCTTCTCCACTTGTTGATGGCACTTTGTACCGCCAACTTGTTGGGAGTCTCATTTATCTGACTCATACGAGACCTGGCATCTCCTATGGTGTAGGCATGGTCTCTCGATTCATGCAGGAGCCCCATGAGTTACACTGGAAAGCAACCAAGCGGATCCTTCACTACATTCAGGGTTCTCATAGTTGTGGGATTCACTACGCAGCAGGTATTGAGCTTGATTTGGTGGGCTACACAGATTCAGATTGGGCAGGTGATTCTGAGGATCGCAAGTCTACTTCAGGATATAGCTTCTCACTTGGGTCAGGTCCTGTTTGTTGCTCGAGCAAAAAGCAGTCTGCTATTGCTCTGTCTTCTACTGAGGCTGAGTATCGAGGGGCTGTAAATGCCGCCACTGAGGCCATTTGGCTTCAACATCTTCTCACTGAGTTTGGTATCCAGAGCAAACGGCCATCAGTCATATTTTGTGACAACCAAAGTGCCATTCAGATCTCACGGAATCCAGTTCATCATCAGCGGACCAAACACATAAAGGTCCATATGCACTACATCCGAGAGCTCATCCATGGTCATGTCATTGACCTTCGCTATTGTCCGACTTTCGAGCAAGTTGCTGATATCTTCACCAAACCTTTCACTGAGAGCAAGTTCCTTCATTTGCGAGCTTTGCTGGGGGTGCGGGATGCTTCATCTTTTGGGGGGGCCTCTTCCTCTCACTCGGAGTCCTGACTTTTTTTGTGTGGGGGGTCTCTTTTCTCTCTCTTTTGGGAAATCTTATGTACAGGGGTACCTCATCAGGCTTGACTTGTCGGGACCCATTTCTACATCCACCTAAGCTTTGCTTATGGGGAGGTGTTAGTGTAGTTTTTTATTTTTCCTATTTTGCTAGGTTTTTCCTACACTTTTAATAATCTCGCTTAGGTTAATAAAGCATGTCTTATTAGGTGAATGGTTGTGAGGTGTCACCTTCCTACATGTGAGCATCCATTAGCTATCTTGGGAATATACTTTGCTATCTTTAGTCCGATAGATGGTTGCTCCTCATTGGTTGGTGTTGCCACCTCCTCCCTCTTCCTAGCCTATATAAGCATGCTACCTGGCTTGTATTTGCATCTCTTGTTTTTGCATCCTCGTAATGCTATTTTGCTTCTTGCATTTGCATTACTCTCTTGGAGACTAACTCTGTGTTGCTATTTTGATTTTGTATCATTTGCATTCATAGTTTAGATATTTACTCTTTGCACTAGTTTTCTGGGTTGTTAATCTTTTCAAATTCTAACATGTGCACCATAGCTCATTTTCCTTAGTCTAGCTATTCTCTTTCTGCATATTCTTAAATTCTAATCATATCCTTCTGAAGAGCTTGGATCTTCTTGCTGCCCTTTTCATCACCGCTGCTATCTTTTTCCGAAGACGCGTCATCTAAGTCAAATGAGCTACTTTTCTTCTTCTTTTTCATTTTCTATTCTGTAATGGAAAACCTAGAAACAGCTCTAATACCACTATAATGGACACCCAAGAATGCCCAAAAACTGAACCAAGGCTGAAATTATATTAATGCTAAGAATGTTGCAATCAATCACAAAGAGATGTATTCCAAAGGCCAAACCCTAAGGGAATGACGTCTAGAATGTTACAATAGAGAATGAATGTCCTCTATTGCCAAAAGAAAGGAGTGTGATTCACACATCCAAGCTCTTATCAAATGCAAGTCATAATCATGCGATGATCAGCAATGAGACTTTCAGCCCTATTTATCATTTTCTTCATCCTTCTGGAAGGAACTAAAACATTAATTAATTGCAAGGGGTAGAAGCTTCCTCCTTCCAATAATTAATGCATTCTCTAAAAACTCCTCCCTGGCAATAATTAATTAAATCAAGGGGCTTCTGTTCTTCCAATAATTAATACATACCCTAGAAGCTACTCCCTTGTAATTAATAATTAAATTAATTAAATACAAAGTCACCTTTAAATTGAATGACTTTATAAAAAATTAATTTAATTTCTTCTTATCCTCCACTTAGACTTTGGAGAACGTGAAGGCCAAAAGATGGGATCATTACATATTCACTCTCTAAGTCCATCGCTCGATTGTATGTTTCGATGTATGATGATGGCGACACAATCTTCATTTTCTTAAATTCAGGTGTAGTCCTTCAATGAACCATCTCTTTTTCATCCCATCTACTGGCTTACTTTCCATTTTATTTATTAATTCTTTTAGCTTTTTGGCATATACACGGACAGTTTCATTTTTCCCTTGCTTTGTGGTGTAGATCTCTGCTACTATCTCATTGTCGTCCCGCAGCAATTGAAACTCGGTGATGAACTCCTTTTTAACTCCCACCCATGTAGTTAATTTTTCGAGATCGGCATCGGCAAACCAATCCACTACTACACCCCTTAGGGTTGCTAGAAATTGTTGAACCCATTCATTTGTATCGGTTACACCATTGGCCGTCCAAATTGTTTCGCATGTTTACAGTGTCTAATTGGATCGGTCGTTCCATCACCATCAAACTTTGGCAATATCTCCTTTGGTCCTGCCATTATTACTTGATTTTGTGTACGAGCGTTGTTCTGTACTCCGACACTGACGCTATTCTGCACTCCCACACCGGCGCTCTGTACTCCCACACCGATACTTTGTACTCCCTCACTGACGCTCTGCACTCCCACACCGGCACTCTACACTTCCACACTTGAGCTTTTTGGACAGTAGTCTTATTTCCAACAGCTACGTTTTTTGGTGAAGCGAAGTTGTCCATTCTGGAAGTATATCGCGGACGAAGAGTTCACTCCACGCTCGTGCTCCCTCGACACTCCGAGCCATGCGAGTTAATTCCCTTCTATCTGGATTCTCTTCCCTCAGCATATACAGGTTCAGAAATTCTTCCCTTGCTTCTTCCACCAGATCCAACCGCTATCGAGTCTCTTCCAACAATTCCTCAGTGCTTCGGTGTCCATCAACAATCTGTTGAAACCTCCATCTGCACTCGGCCTATTGTGCCAAAATTAAATTTTCTTGTGCGGTGCGTATTCCATCTTTTCTCTTTATCTTATTTCTATCCTTGTTAAGTTGATTTGGCATTAGTCTTCATTCCTTTGCCTTCATTCTAGGTCCATTGGGCAACGGTGCCAAATTTTTACCGTATGGGGTAAATAGATTAATGCAGACAGACAATAAACAAGAACATGTAATAGCAGTACTCCTTTTTTAATTTGCAAATATGCCAAAGAGATTACATAATGCTTATGATTCTGATTACAATGATCTCAGATGGTGTACATATACTTCCCAAAGAACCTTCCCGAAGGGGTCCGTCGGCTACACAATATTTACCGACAACAATGACATCTTTAATGCAAAAAAACATGAATATCTGAAAAGGCACGAACTTTGAAGCATATTGACGGAAGATCAAAGATCAAAAAACCCAGAAAGAATCTGAAATTAGATTATGAAATTGTTGGCTTGAAACTCAAGGCACCCCCAGAAGAGAGATCAAAAAACCCAAAAAGAATCTAAAATTAGGTTATGAAATTGTTGGCTTGAAAATCAAGGATCATGTCTTCAGCAATGCTATAATACTCCCCCACAAAAGTCTCATCACCATTCATGTTAACACATTATACCTACTAACTATTCATAATAAATACAGAATATGTTGAAATATTGAAATATATAATCGACTATACAATCTAAATTATTGAGAGGCAATGAATAGGGTGATAGATTATTTTTATGCATATCAGGGTGCATGCTAGATAGATCAACTCCCATCAAGGTGTTACATTACATCTATTGCTAGCTAGTGACAATTAATACATGCCTGGGCTTAACTAGGTATAAGATAGAATGTCGATGAAATGTTCGTAGGTTAAAGCTTTTGTTTTATATCAGGCCCTTTGGGTGACATGCATCCAACAAGATTTCAAACAAATAATCTATGGCCCTCATCCAGGATATTTTAATCTCAGTCAATGCTTGTAGTTTCTCATGTGACCAACCAAGGGTTTTTTCTACAAAAAACATTGAGGAGGTTTCTATGTACCTAAGTATCCAATCCCTAAACAGATAAGGGAATTTCAAGGAAGAACATTTGTTTCTGTGGAAGATTATAGCTGTGATAGAGATCTTTACTTTTGATATTGTCATATGATTCATTCAATATGCCTTCATTTGGCTTCTATTAAAATTGAGATAATGCCCCTCTATATTGCATCAGCAGCTAGACAAGAGATTTATGATGATATTTGCATCATATTCATTTGTATCTTTCTAAGTACGACATGGCATCCAAGGTGTGCTAGGTGTCGCACCCTAAATATCTGACATTTTATTATATGAAGAGACATGTGACATGCGAAGAGGCATGTATTTGGAAATATGAAGAGACTAGCACTTGGAAAATGAAGAGACTTTCGGTTATGATATGAAATCTCTCAATTCAATATGTGCCTCTGTGCGTGCGTGTCTGTGTTTTGTGTGATAAGTATTGTGTTCAGTTAAAAGCATTGTACTCAAACCTCAATTATTTAATAAGAGAGATATTTTTTAGGTGTGGTTGGGTTTTTCCCCTCAAATTGGAGAGTTTTCCTAGGATAAATTGTTGTCTTTGTGTGTCTTATTGTTCTTCATTTTGTTTATTGTTGTTTATCTTTATTTCTGGGCATAACTTTGACATGGTACCAGAGCCAAGTTAGATAACAGCAATTAAGGAAGTTTATCTTGCTCTCTAGTTCATATCTCTGTTGCAGATTGCATAAGTATTTTGTAGGCAATCTGTATGTGTTGAATTTTGTAGCAGTGATAGAGATCATTTACCTCTGATGATGTCTGGTTCTTTTTTATTCCTGTTTCTTAATCTGAGCAAACTTTGATGGTTCATTTTCAAGCTATGTTACCTTTCAAATTTTTGATGTATCCGTGTTTCTCCTTTGCTGCAGTATATCTTCTCCAGAATTGTTCATTTTTCTCCACGTCTTGAGGCTTCATATCTCTGATCATTTCTATTCATGCTCTCTGTTTGAAGCTTAGATATGCTGTTATGTTTCTCTAGCTTTGGCAAATTCCACTTATGTTCATATATATCATTTCTGGTCTTTCTTATTTCTGTCATCGGATCTAATGCTTCATAACATGGATGCTGAATAATTGATGACTTGGCATTTTTTGACACTGGAATATATATTTATTTATGTTTCTTGATGTTTCTATTGCCATTGTGTCAGTTCCCTTCCTTCAGATTGTCCTTTCAGCTTGTATTGCCCATGATGGAAGTTTGTGTTCTTCTCCTGTCTCTGTCGGCAAATATTTTGCTTTGTACTGTTGTCTTGGCATGCTCTTGTAACAGCAGCAATATTGTTCATTCAAGAAGTTTAATAAAATTAGAAGCGGGTTCATTTTCTTTTGGCATGATTAAATTGTTATGTGTCCGGCCTTTAAAAGAGCTGAGTCGGCAAATTCTGTCATTGTAGACGACTAATGTTGTTGATTTCTGAGGATTACTTTAGTGTTGTTAGTAATTACTGATATATGAGCGCTTTATCTGCAGATTTTATGTGTTCGCCTATTCGTAGAAAAGACAATATTCAGGGAAGGTATGTTTGAATGTATCAAGTCTTATTTGAGGCTATTAGGACTGCTCTGAGTCGTCCAGAATTTAATCACTGGTGTCACCAAGGGAGACAGGTACAAGATGAGGTTTGTGTAAGCTCACTTTCCCACTAATGCCAGCATCAGAAACATCAGCACTAACATCGAGATCAGGAACTTTTTGGGAGAGAAAAATGCATTTTGAATGTTGAATCCTTTCTTTCTTCTTTTAATCAGGTGCATATTTATTATACTTTTTAATAGCTTTTATAAAGTGGGTTTTTGCTGTGAAGGGGAACAGATTGTTAAATCATAGGCTAAATGTTGGTCATAATGGAAGCAGGGTTTGTGGGTCATTATGAAATAAATTTTCGTTGGGCAGGGAATTTGCGGCATGCATCTATAGGTTGAATTTTGATTATTGGAAGTAGATTTCTGGCTTTATGTTTTCAGTATTTTGTGCAATGAAAATTTTCGCTGAGCACAAGGGATCTAGATCATTAAACTGTAGCACGTATGCAGCATCTTTGATGATACCTGTTTTGATAAGAATGATATTCTATGTTCTCTTCTGAGCTCTTGGTTCATCTTGAGCAGCCAGTATTTTCTGAAAGACTTTGACAGTATTATAATAATGGTTGCAGATAAGTCTTTATGTGCTCTGTGTGTGAGCAGTGCTTCAAGATCGTCTCTATATTGTATTGTGTATTATCATGTATAATCTGTGTGTGGTGGTGGTATCAGATTTTTGGTAGTAAGATTTATCTCTGTTGATGCCAGGAGCATTGCATTGGTTGTAGAGGCAAAAGGATAGAAACTCTTGTGTGTGTGCTGAGACAAGACTAAACAGAACTAAGTATTCTACGATTCTATCTTTGAATATTGATCATGAATTTTTTGTTCTATCATGGGGATAGTGTAAGCTTTTAGCATTGATCCCTATATTTCTCTACATGATAGGTTGATTTATGAATTACTATTAAATTATTAATCTCTCTTGGTTGCAGGACGGATCAAGAAGCGACAGGATGATGAGATATATATGCAAAGTCATGCAGACTGTAGAAATGAACATATGTCAAACTCCTCAAACAGACCCAGAAGGAATTTACAGTTTCAGGGTTAATTTAGACATAAAAAGACTAAGTCCTAAATCACTTACATATGTCAAAACTAGTTCTCTATTGAATCACCTCAACATATTTGTGTACCCTTCGACTTTCCAATTAGTCATGTTGGTAATGTATCACATTCATAGCTGATTAAAATGTAAATTAAGTCAATATATATAAGCCCGTAGGCTGTAAATTGTATTTCATCCCAGTCCCGCCTATATGCATATGTGGCCTTGCTCTATGAGATTGATTATCTTATCTATTCAAAGCCCTAAAAATAACATGAATTGGCTTCTCTATTCAGCGCCCCCAAACAAAATTCTTCAGTAGTTCATATTCCATTGCTTCAATTGTACAAGTGAAAATAATGGAGAAATTTCAAGCCATTTGTACCATTGCTATAAGGGCCGCAGCCATAAGTCCGGCTCCAGTGCCCTTCACTTCCTGCAATGATAATCAACATGCATGTTAAGGCTGCAAGTTATTACAAAGTTGGATCAAATTCAATGTTAAGTAATGCACAAGTGGATAAGTTATATAATCAGCAGATTTAACAAACCTTTGTTAAAAGGTACGTCGCCCAAGCGGCATTGGCTGAGAATATAGGAGCAGTGAAAACACAAACAGTTTCCACTGAAAGAGGTATGTTCAAAGAATTGAATATCCTGTCAAAATTAAATTATGCATTACTAAATATGTGGCATCATGAAAAGCAAAGAAAATAGTAAAAGAAAGAAAATGAAACAAGTATTCTATCTCAGTTATTTCCATGTAGACATTGTATTGAACCACTCTCTACTAGCCTGTTGAAGAAATACTAAGCCTAATGCTGACCACGTAATTGGATAAGTCTAAGCCCTCTAAGGTACATCAAGTGTTCACAAATTTAAATCCTATGGCCAAAGGTTCTACCAGTAGTAATTAAGTCTAGAGAAGTTTTACATACCACCACATGGTTCCAGCTGTCAATGTTAGACCAGGATAAACTGTTCCACCAATGACACGACCCAGAGGGTACCTGTAGTGAAAAGTCTTCCATTCTGTTAATTATTCTAGCATTCCTGAAATCGCTCCTTATAATTAAAAAAAGTCTTAGCTCATGACATCCTATGGTAGAATCTAACATGAATGAAAAACTCAAGTCGCTTACCAGGTCTGGTCATCAAACCAGTTCCAAAAGTCATAGACTCCATTTTTTGTAAGGTACTGAAAACAGAACAATAAGAAATGGAACCCAATCAGAAACTTTGGTATAACAGCATATAATTTCTTCTAAATAAAATGTAAGAGGTACATTCTACAAATCAGAGAAATAAAAATAGCAGATATTAATTCATTGCAAAATCTAGCCTCACCTATGTTCAATTTCTAAAGTTCAACAAACATCTTAGGTCAAGAGGAAGTAATACACCGACAAAACTCCTAATAGAAAATGCATTCTTGAATGTGTTCCTCATCAATGCTTCCGACGAGTGTTTATTCCAAATTAAACAAGCAACTTTGAAAACCCCTAAAGTATTCCAAAAGAAGCCAATCATTCATGAAGTACTTCATGACCTGTGCACACCCCACATTCATTATGTTTTAATAATTAACACTTGTGGTGATTATAACCAAAGTGTGAAATTGTAAATAGAATTGGCTTCAATAGAACAAGCATATTAAAAACAGATTTATTCCTTCCTATTTACTTGATATAAAATTTTCATAAGGATTTCATGGTTAGAATAGGATTGGACGACCAAAAATCTTACTATGCTGGCACTTGTCAAGTCAGATACAAGAATGGCACTTCACTAGGAGATATTTAGAAGCCTAAGGCATAGGATGTTCTGAAAACAAAGTTACAAAAAATAAAACCAAGAAATGTTAAAGGTTTCTGAAAACAAAGTTACTAGAAATAAAACCAAGAAATGTTAAAGGTTTCTGAAAACAAAGTTACTAAAAATAAAACCAAGAAATGTTAAAGGTGACCACAGTGGAAATGGATAGGTTGAGACGACGATAAAAACATAAAGATGTTTTAGAATTTTCTTCCTTTATTTTAATGAATATTCAATAAACGGCCGAACCTTGGTACATCATATCAAATAATAAAAACTCGATCCTTTAAATATGGGGTCGTTTTTACAACACTTTAGACTAGTAGTTCATTTGTATTCCGATCCTTTGTATTCCGATCCTCAGGATTCCGTTCTCTCACCTTTGAATAATCTGGTCTTATATCTGCCCCAACTGTGATCTTAGGACCCTGATATGAATTAAAAATGAAACTATGGTAAGAGATGACAAAAGACATCTTAATTTATAAACTGTTTTGTCCTTTCAAATTCCTTGAAAACCATTTGTCACTTAACTAAGACCTGAACCATTTCAAATTCTGCCTTGTCCTATATGGGTTTAACAAATTATGACATAGTTGCCATCCTTTTTAAAACCAGCAATTACTTAAATAGTAGTGTTTTCATGATAGGTGAATAACCCTCCGGGTAACGTACTTTCCATTAAAAAATAGAAATAGAAATTAAACTACTTTCCATATTTCAATTTCAGCTGTTGCAGAAGTTGAATCGATTAAGATTCCTTTAACTTTTTTAAGTTAAATATTATCTGATCAACTGAAGTTAGATTAGGTACATGGTTAATTATTTAATTTTAACAAAACTGATCAACAGACGATAAGCTTAATTCGACAAAGCCTTTCTACCTTCAAATTGCAGAGATCATTTGACTAGAAACCATGGACATAAATATTATAATGCGAAATTTTTTAATTCAAAAGAGAAATTGTCACTACATTAAGCCCTATACCCCTACATTTACTAGACTGTAAAAACTATCCTATCTAGTTAAGACATAGAGCCCATATATCTACCTAGCCCTGAATTACAAAATAAGGGGATACTGCCCCTACAGCGAAACTAATTAACCCAGCCCTAACTATGACACAACCAAAAAACTAGACCTCTTCTTAAGATACATAAAGCTACATTTTTAGGGCTAATGAACCATTTCAAATTCTGCCTTGTCCTATATGCGTCTAACAAATTATGACATAGTTGCCATCCTTTTTAAAACCAGCAATTACTTAAATAGTAGTGTTTTCATGACAGCTGAATAACCTTCCGGGTTACGTACTTTCCATTAAAAAATAGAAATAGAAATTAAACTAGTTTCCATATTTCGATTCAGCTGTTGCAGAAGTTGAATCGATTAAGATTCCTTTAACTTTTTTAGTTAAATATTATCTGATCAACCAAAGTTAGATTAGGTACATGGTTAATCATTTAATTTTAACAAAACTGATCAACAGACAATAAGCTCAATTCGACAAAGCCTTTCTACCTTCAAATTGCAGAGATCGTTTGACTAGAAGCCATGGACATAAATATTATAATGCAAAATTTTTACATTCAAAAGAGAAATTGTCACTACATTAAGTCCTATACCCCTACATTTACTAGACTGTAAAAACTATCCTATCTAGTTAAGACATAGAGCCCATATATCTACCTAGCCCTGAATTACAAACAAAGGGCATACTGCCCCTACAGGGAAACTAATTAGCCCAGCCCTAATTATGACACAACCCAAAAAACTAGACCTCCTCTTAAGATACAAAAAGCTGCATTTTTAGGGCTAATCAATCTACACCAGATTGATAAAAAACTGTCAATAACACAAAAATCCAGACTTTCCCTAGTAACTTATACATCCAGACCCTTCCCTTTTCGATACATCACCTTTGAGCTTGAACCTGCTTCCGCTTCCTTCTTTTTCCATTCTTTTTCGGCTCCAAATCTTCTTCCCCCTCCTCTGTATCTTCATCCTAATCCAAGCTGACAACATTAGCATAGGCCATTATTTCTTCATAGCCTTCAATTACCTCCACCATCAAGTATTTGGCGGACCAATTTGGTTCTGAGAGATGCATAACAATGAAAAATCCCCATAAGAAAGTTGAGATTTTGAATTCTCACCTCCACCTTGTCCCTAAAAGTATCCCAGTCTTCTACCCAACAAATCTAGTATTTTGGAACTGGCTTTCGATTAATATGCTCCTTGTAATAGTTCCTCGTTTTTGGGACAGTAAGGTTGCCATCAATATCTCTGAGGACAGTATCAAGATCACCAAATACTTCATATGAAAGACATTCCTACACAAATTCCGGACTCTATCCTCATCCCTCTCAAAGAACATAGCTAGGGCCAAGAACATGGCTGCAATGTCAGAATCAACTCTTGTTCTATCTACATCCACTAGGTATTCTACCCCAGGAATTTCCTAACTGCATCTACTACTAGGGACTGAGGGAAGGGAAGGATGCCTTTCATACGTTCTATAGTGACGAAGTCCAAGACCTCTATTTGCCTCTTTTGGCCTCTAAGACACAGCAAGGTGTCCATGATGTAAAAGCTCTATTCCAATAATATCAAACATTCACTACCAAATAGACAGCACTTTAGCTCCATAAATAAGGGAGATATTACCTAATCATCAGTAGGATCATGTCTAATCATAATGAAATCGTCCTACAAATTCTAACAACTATGCAACCTAATCGTACTACTGAGCCTTGTAAGCTTAAGGGATGGTGGTTAGTAATAAACTCGAATTTTAAAATATAGATCACACTATCTATTTTAAAGACTCCACCAAAAATCATGATGAGCAAGCTAGCAGAGCCACATCGAAAAAAGATTAAAATTGGAAAGGGGGAAAAACCTGAGTTGTCGGGTTTAGACCCTGGAGCTCGAGTCCAGGTCCGGATTCGAGCTCGAGTTCGCTACGAGTCCAGGTAGGGTCCACGATTGGGCTTGTGGGTCCACCAGGGTCCACGCACTGTAATGTCCCCTTTAAGACATTTACAGATCTTCTCCAATTTATATCCTTTCCATTATATTTTTCATCTGATTGCTTCTTTCTTCCTGTAGTTTTCATGATAATTC
This sequence comes from Cupressus sempervirens, assembly GCA_028749045.1. Lineage (NCBI taxonomy): Eukaryota > Viridiplantae > Streptophyta > Pinopsida > Cupressales > Cupressaceae > Cupressus > Cupressus sempervirens. The sequence goes on along the minus strand of CM053784.1, from coordinate 742,428,495 downwards.
GTATCTGATATGTGGATCTCTGCTCTATCTTTAACTCATAGGATGGCAGGATCATGCTCTGATACCACTTGTAATATCCCGTTTCAGGACATTAAATAATTTCTTCCTGAGTTCTACAATTTTTGATAATATTTTCTATATTCATTCCTTAATGTTTGAAGATATATTTATACTCAATATTTCAAAGGGTCATGACTTATTGTTTATATTAATTATATATGATTATATATTATATATTAACAATGTGTTAATATTACTTAAATGTAATCATATTATATATTAATAATATGTTAATATTAATTAAATAATATATGATTATTTATTATATATTATATTATATATGATTGTATAATATATGAATCCTTTATTTATAATTATTTAGTATAGATATAATCATCATACACTATAATACATAAAATAGTTAATATAGGTGTATATATTATTTATAGCATGACAATTAAATATCTAATTATATATAGATAGATAGATAATAATATTCATATATATATATATATATATATATATATATATATATATATATATATATATATATATATATATATATATATATATATATATATATATATAATATTTATAATTATATAATATATAACGAGTTATATTTGTAACTTAAAATAATTATAATTTATTCTATATAAATTATCGATTATTAATAGTATGCTCCTTATGTATAATTAATTTATATACTGAAATGGGGATATCACACGCACCCTGCTCGAACCCGCCACGGACCTGGTCAAATCCGAGAGGACTTGCAGCATGTGGGGCCATAAAGTGGCCATAAAAAAAAAATTTAATGGGTTTTTTTAATTTATTTTTTCAAACCCTAAAGGAAGTCATGTTAGATACTTTTCATTCATCTAATCTCTCATTTGCTTTCTCATTTTGCTCTCTCATTTTGGTGTGGCCATTTTGCAAGTTTGAAGAGAAGGTTGTAGAGATTATTTGTGGAGTCTCAAGTCCTTCAAATAATCAGTGTTGAGTGTTCCAGGTGTGCATTTGATCCTTCCTTTTGCTTCTGTCATAGTTTGTTTTTAGTTTCTTTAATATTTATTGTTCTAATTTTTTATCAAGTTTTGTATAAGTTCTGAAATATTTCTTTTTAAATTTTTGTTTATAAATTGCAAGAATCATAGAATGAGTAGTCAAGGTTCAATGGGTGGGGTGGGATCCCAAAGATTTAAAATTGATAAAAGATCTTCATTGTGGAAGTATACAACAAGAATTGAGCAATGTGTTGGAGGGGGAGGGTATGTATGGAAATGCAATTTTTGCCAAAACCAATATAGAAGCTCATATTACCGGGTTAAACATCATTTGATAGGCCCACCAGGTCAAGGGATTAGCATGTGTGAGGGGCCCCTGGAGGCAGGTAAAAAAGGGTTGCCGGCTCCTCAAATAGCAGACATGTTATAAGAACAACAAAAGGCTGATAGGTTAGTGTCAAAGGCGAAACAAGATAAATCAAAGCAAAAACCACCAACACCACCCTCTCAAACAACCACTAGACCACATCCCTTCCTACCTACCCCATATGTGGATGAAGATGAAATAGAAACACCCCCATCCCACAAGAGAGGCCCATTAGAAAAGGCATTTGAAAATGAAAAGAAAGAAATTGTTGCCATAAAGATTGGGCGTTGCCTCATTACGAATGGTGTTTCATTCAATCTAGTGAGATCAGCTTATTGGAGAGAGATGGTGCAAGCAATAAATAAAGCATCTCATGGTTACCAAGCCCTTGGATATGAAATGTTGAGAACCACCATATTGCATAATGAACGAAAAAATGTAGAAAACCTCCTCAAACCAATAAGAGATTCTTGGTTCCAAACAGGGTTGAGCATTGTCTCCGATGGATGGAAAGATTGCAAAAATTGTCCATTAATAAATGTGATTGCTATCTTCCCCAAGGGGGCAATGTTTTTTAGGGCAGTTGATTGTGAAAGGCAGGTAAAGGATGCAAATTTTATTGCCGAACTTCTCATTAAATCCATAGAGTCCATGGGGGTTGACAATGTTGTCCAAGTAATAACGAACAATGCTAAAGTTTGTAAGGCTGCAGGTGCTTTGGTAGAAGCACGATATGAGCATATCTTTTGGACACCATGCACTGTACACTCCTTAAACTTGGTGATGAAAGCAATTGGCACCCAAATTGAATGGGTGAAAAAAGTGTATGAGGAGGGTGAGCATAACCAAATGTTTGTGACAAACCACCATATGTCACAAGCAATTTTTAGAACTTTCTCCCACTTGGAATTGTTGAAGGTAAATTTTAAACTTTATTTAGCTTCATTTATCATTTTAATTTTTGTCATACTTTACATAATTTAATACATGTTTTTAAATTTTTGTGTTGTTTACATATTTGATATTTGAAATGTATTATTATATTAACTTATAATTTGATTCTTTGAATTAACATGGTAATAGGTTGCTAAAACAAGGTTGCTTCACACACAATCGTCCTTAATCGTCCTTAGACGACTTGTGAGGGTGAAAGAAGCATTGTGTCAAATGGTTATTAGCAACAAATGGGGTGGATGGAAGCAAGCCGATACAAAAAGGGCTAAAACTGTAAAGGATTTGATCTTGAGTGATGATTTTGGACTATGCATTAGAACTCACCAAGCCCATCATGTCTATGCTTGGATATGCTGACACTGATGAGCCTTTTTGGGGGACATATATGATGCCATGGACTCCGTGCTAAAAAGAATGAAATCAGTAAGTTTAAATTTTTATACAATACTTTATCCTTGTTTATTGAGAGATTTTGATTTTTTACTTTAATTAAGTTATTAACACTACATCAAGATAACTTACATGTACATCTTTTGACATCCCAGGTCATTCAGAGGAGAGAGCAGGATCTTGAGGATACCTTATACAATAAGGTGAAGAAAATTGTTCTACATCACTGGAACAAGATGACTACACCTTTACACCTCCTAGCATATGCACTTTCCCCAGATATTATAGCAGTGAGATACTTTCTATTCCTGGTAGAGTGGCACCATACAGAGATCCTGAAGTTTCTACTGGGTATAAGAGGGCATTTAGCAAGCTCTTTAGTGATTCTGATGTGGCATCGAATGTTAGGAGAGAGTTTGTAGATTTTGTCTCAGGCAAAAATGTAGACCCTGATGCAATCAATGACTAAAGTAGAATGGATGCTATTACATGGTGGCACTTACATGGGCAAAGTTACATGTACCTCCAACCTCTTGCCATTAAGATCTTGTCAAAAGTATGTATTTAAGTTTTTTTTCCTTTTCTTTTGGCCACTTAGCTTCTTGAATTAGCACTCTTAAATTCCTATTGTATTGTAAAATTACAATTTCTAATTTTTTTAAATTGTGTTGGTTGTCTCTCTAGGTTGTGAGCTCTTCTGCTACTGAGCAGAATTGGAGTACATACTCCTATATCTACTCAGTGAAGTGTAATCGGTTGGATTTGAAGAAAGCAAAGGACTTGGTATTTATTCACAACAACTAGCCCCTCCTATCACGCAAGGATCCAGGATATAAGAAGGGACCAGAGAATTTGTGGGATGTACTACTCGAGACTTCTAACTTGGATATGATTGTCCAAGATATTTCTAGAATTGCCTTGCTAGATGTTGAGGAGGACGAGGAGGAGGATGTGAATGCATTTGGGGCTAGTGGAACCGATTTGGGTTCCAATGATGAGGAAAATGATATAGATGGGGATGAAGTCATTGATCGCTCATATTTTGATGACCCATTTGACCCTTGAAAGGCATTTACATCTTTGACAGACTAGACTATGTCTGAACATTTGTAATTGACTCATTTATGATTTATCACCATGTTTCAAACTTTATTAAATTATAATTTATTATCTATCAATCTGATGAAGTATTCTATGTTTTGAAATTCCATTTTGCATTTTAGTAATTCAATATATGATTTTATATACAACATTAACATAGATTAATGAGAAAGTATTTAATGTTTATCTTTGACATTTCGCATTGATCAATAATCAAGTAACATTGATATATTCATACTATGAAATAACTTAGTAAGTTAGTTTTACATCTATGCGAGTTTCTTTTTTTTTTTTTTTGCATATATATATATACTCACGAACCCAAATGGGGGAAAAAAGTTTGTCCGAACCCACGAACCCAAACCCCGAACCTAAATCTATCCCTGAACCCAAATCGGCAACTTAGGTAATATGTCATAAATTTTGTTAGTACACCATGGCCTTTCCCTTTTTGTCATTAAGTCATCCTCTGTGAGGAAATAGTGTGTAAGTTTTGCTTCATACCTGGATTACCAAAAATTGAAAATGCCAAAGATCTAGGAAAATCTTTTGGCTTAAGGGAATTGGCAATCAATTCCACGCACTACACAGTAGCAATGTCAAGGTTCATGACCTTTAATCATATTACTGAATATTTCACCATTCAGTATTGACAAAAGCATTATCACGACATTATCTACACGTCTTCACTAACAACTCTGTCTCGCAATTGCCTCCTTTGAACATCCATCCCACCTCCAAAATACAATATCCTGCAACAATTTGGACATCTAAGAATCTGTTGGTTCAAAACACTCCTTTCCATTTGGTGTAGCCCTCAACATTTAGATCTCCAAAATATAGCATCTACCCTTGACACAAAATTGCAGAACACCTCAATAACAGTAGTTTAAAGGCCTTGATTTTTAGTGTAATTGTTGCCCTTTTGACAGATTGTTATAACATGGACTTTTCTAGATGATAACTTTCAGTCACCTAGAGCAATTAGTGTCCCAATTAAATTAACGTGTTCAATGATTTCTTATGTTGTATCATTGATACAGGGACTTGAGTAGCCTTCTAAAATCTTTTGGTCTTTTATAGGTATCAGGAAGGTCTTTGAATTGGTTCCAAGACACCAACCTTCCCAAAGAACATGCAGTGTCAATATTGCTTCTCTCATTACTGCAGTTCATAGGCTTTATGAGACAAATATGGATAGTTACATGCTTCTCATGGTCTTTCTGACCTTGTGAAGAGTACAATTGAGGTCAAAACAAGGTGTCCTCTATCACCAGCCCTATTCACAATTTACATCAATAAGTTGGAAAAGTCTCTTCAGCAGCACACTCATACGGATTATAGTTGTATTTTACATGAGGTGGTTATAGCCCATATCTACTTTTGGCAACTTCCTGACCTTACTTGTGAACTTTGCCAACTTATAGTAAACCTTAATAAAACTAAGAAGCATATCTAAACACTCTCTTTACAAATACCAATTCTTCTACAAGAGGGACGCTTTGGAGATAACATCTGCTTACACATCCTTGGGAATCCAATTTCCGAGTCTATCCCTCTGAATGAAGCCTACCTCTCAATTGCAATTTTGCAAAGGTTATGCCTCTCCATATGTTGGGGTGTCTACACTTCCAATATATCTCTGCTAAATCAACTCTTTGAAACAATCAGCAAACCTAAAAATCTAAAAACGAGCAAGAGTGCAAAGCAATTAAATAGGAACGACAAGAAAAAAAAATTGTCTTGTTTTCTATGCTTTTAGCATTCCATCCTAAGAATATATACCCATAAATTAAAACAAAAGTATAATTATACAACCATGTGTTCAAAACAAAGTAACGAGACTCGCAAAGAGTCGGACGAGTCGTCCGAGTTGGCGAGTTGAGTTACCTCGGCGGTGTCAAAATGACCCGTGACCTTGACTTCGCAAGTCAACTGGGCTGACTCGCGCAGCTCAGCTGACTCGGCTGACTCATCTAACTCATCTAGCTTTTTATTTTTATTCTCAAAATTTTCTTAATACATCTAAAATTTACCTTTGTACTTATATAATCAATGTATATTATGTATGTGATCAAATTACCTTCTATTTCATAATGTTGTTGTCTTTAAGCTTTATCCAATACTGGGTGCATGGAATTTCTTTAAATCCTAAAAAATCTCTAAATTCAAGGGTTTTGTCACTTTGCCGAGTCATAGGCAAATCCGAGTCGAGTTACCCTTGCCGAGTTTGGGGCCAGGTCCGAGTCTCATTACTTTGGTTCAAAACCTACTAATAAGGTGTTCAGAAGCTGTTAGAAACAGCCTACCTAAATATACATTTTTTAAAAGTGAAAAATTAGAGATTAAAAATCTTAATTTTAGTCAAAATCCTTCCATAGAAATATTAAAAAAAAAGAGAATGAGATAATTTATTTTTGTTTTCTTTCACAAAATATTTGACTCACATTTTTAAATAATGGAGCTAATGATTTACTTTGAACCCTTTCTATTTCTAATTCTATATTTAGCCACATACTAGATGTTGGTTCCCAAAACCGTAGATTGGAATCCTACAAGCCTTGTCTGCTCAATGTTGGGATATCCAACCGATTAAGGCCAACTTGATTGGATTGATCGATGCGATCCAAATCCCCTGCACTTCTGGCTCTACAAAACTGAGGCGAGTGTACTTGATCCTGGACAATAACCTTATATCCAAGATGCTTATAGCAGATAAATTAAAATGCGAATGCAACAAAAGCTTTTCAAAACGGCAAGAATTATAGAAAAACTTTAGAACTGGCAAATCATGAATTGAAAATAATGAATGAATATATGAAAAAAATTTAAATAAAAATGATTATTACAGATGATTGCAACAAATGAATATATTAATTCTTCAAAGGAAAGAAATGAAACAGTTGCCAGCATATGGATTATGAATCGCGAGTAAGAGACCGGTGCTTAATTAAATGGGCAATCAGAGTCAGTATTATTAGTTGAAACGTACAGCTTTATAAAGTCTAATATATTTAAACTATAAACAATTTTAACATTTCAGATGCAACAGATCAATTATATACATGCAATTTTAAACTAGTCTAGGATGTGTTTTAACTCTTGCGAAGACAAACTAGACATAAATACGGAAACAATTAAATATTTCACAATATCTATGTTTATCAAGTTAAAATGCAATAATGACCTAGTCCACTTATCCAAAATTTTAAAATATTTATAGAAAATAAATAAAATATTTATAGAAAATAAATAAAATATTTATAAAGGACACAACTAAATAATAAGTCAACGACAAAATTTTAAAATAAATAACTATGCCGGAAATAAAATCACAATAAAGACACTCCTTGCAGATGATCCATCTATTGCGAATTTACCCGGATTGCACCAAATTCACCCAATAATTCAATCCACAGGCTTAGTTCAAAACTTCATTTCTCTATCAATAAGAAATAAAATATAATCAATCATAGCGCATCATAATATATGAAATTTTAGAATATCAATATGAATCCCCCCTTTTTTATTTTACATCTCCTATTTATAAAGAATGAAAACCCATTGGGTATCTTCCGAAGGGTCACACCCTTTCTAAATTAATAACTAACCATTGTTATGATTCTAATATAGTTTGATTTTGTTATAATATAACTGGCGGTGTAATTTTTCCCTCACGCATATATATCCAAGCTTCCGCTTCATAATGCCCATGATTTTCTTTGCACAAATATTTGCGAAAATAGAAACGCTTAGTGCATCCTCAGACCTCCGGAGAAATCTTACACCAAATGCTTCTGCTTCATATTTATATAGATCTCTGCCTTTCCGCTCCTTCACCCACTTGAGAGCCTGCAACAAACACAAATTAACAATTAATGCCACTCGATTAATTCAAAATGATGCCAATAAAATCGAGGAAGGAAATAACGTCCATGGTTATATCAAACCCAGCCCGAGCCATATCACATGAATTGTCCACAACATAAAACCAAATCACGTGGTCCTGTATAAGAGTTTTGCAATGTAATATCAGGTCTATCTTCCGAGTACACTCTTGCCTTGAGGAAAATCTATGAAGTGTGTTAATGAATAACTCTGCTTAAGAATTGATTCCATGTGCCATGGCATGCACATACCACTGGAGACTTACGTTCTTTCCTCCCGGTAACGGCAATATTAAACATGTTCAATAGAGATTGTTTAATGTGGAAAAGCCCTTCAAAACTGTCATTTTGATGATACACAAAGGTCTGTGATATTATAAAAAAGGCGCCTCCCTCACTTCAAACTGATTGATTCCTGTGCACATCTGAAGATACAAACAAATGTATAAAGGGCGATGCTGAGTCTCGTAGATCCATGTAGCTTGTATGATGGAATCATCATAATGTCTGATTTCCCAATCTCAGTGACTCATGTGATTGACCTTGAATTCCCCTATCAACTGTTCATGCTTTCAGAAAAACTCCTTCCATTGATGACTAGGCCCAGGCTTAAACATTATTAATTGTTGCATGTGTTATTACTATCTGATGTAAACCCTCACAGGATTCATTACTGATGTGTCTAATTGTCTACTCTGTTTTATGAATCCTCTGCAAGTCTTTTGGGGCCTTTATGAACTACTGTGCATATCATATGGAGTTTAGACACTGTACAATTCCTGAATACTCAGTAATTCATCATTGTTGTTGTATGTCAATGGCATTTTCTCTATATCACTTTTATCATCTTGTATTATCAATGTTTTAAATAATCATCTTCAGCAATATATTCAGAACTTGAAATGTCGATTTTCTCCTACGAGGTTGATGATATAGACTTCTGATATTTTTAGTGATCCTTGTAAGTTATTGTTGTATAGCCTTATTTTGCAGTCACTTCTCTGACTAAAACATATTAAACTTTTTCTTTGAAACTAAACAGCATACTTGATTGCAGATAACTCCTTAGTCTGATGGTTTGTAAAGACTTTCTACAATATGGATATTGATAAAAAATACAGATCACTAACTTGGTAAATGGTGATTTGCTACTCTATAAATCTTTGACATCAATTATGATCTTCTTTCCAGTCTCCAACATCACTAGTGGAGGCAGAAATTTAGAGCTCCATCAGTGGCTCTTGCTGAGGACATATGCCCCTTGTGGGCATAATGAGATTCCAGCTATCTCTGGAAGAGCAAACTGAGCATCCATGCTGAGCATGATTGATGCAAGAGCATCTTGCATGGGAAAATTATTAAAAAAAAATTTTAAAAAAATTGTGGAGGAGAGAGAAAGTGACGAAAATTAGAAGAGAAATAATAAAAAATAAAAAGAGGAAAGAAAGGGAAAAGAGAATTTCTATTTTCGAGGTGCATAGCTGGCATAATAGAAAAAATAAAAAAAATAAATGGTTGTCATTCCATTTATCGAGGTGTGTGGGTAGAATTCTAGAAAGTAATGAATATTGTAGAAAGTTGTGGATATTAAAAGGTGATGGAAGTTGTAGAAGGTTGTGGAGGAATTCTAGGAGGTTGTGGATAAGTCATGTATTGGGTGGTAAGTGCCTATTTAAGCAAGGCATATGAGCATTTCAAATCAAGCTCAAGGAGTAGCTTGAGAAGTGAAAGCTCAAGGGGAAGCTTGAGGAGTAGAAGCTTGGAGAAGCTTGAGAAGGAGTAGCTTGGGAAGTAGAAGCTTTGGAAGGAAAGCTTGGAAAGGTGAATGTTGTGGAAGGTGAAGCTTGGAAAGCTTGGAAGGCTTCAAGGTGTGAATGAGAAGGAGGAAGTGAAGAGTGAGTTTTCCTGAGTCTGTGGACAGAGCGCCGAATGTGAGGCAGTTTACAGTAGGATTGTGATGGACTTGTGAGTGTGTAGACAGAGTGTCAAATGTGAGGCAGTTTACACTTGGATCTTGGATTAGGTTTGTGAGAAGAGCTAGTGACTGCGGTTTAGAAACAAGGAGGTTGCTTGGTGGCTTGCGAGCACAAGTTGAGATCTCTGAAGTTTCTACCAGAGTGTGGATCTGGACTAGCTTGGGTTTGGGTTGGATCTTGAGAGATCTTGAAAAAAATGTTATTGTAATTACTATTGGATTTTCAAGTATAATAAAATTGTCTTCATATTGTTGCATTCTTGGTTATGAGTTGGTAAGGGTGGTGTGGCCCTTCATCAGTGATATCAGAGCCATACTTCGTCAGTGGTATCAGAGCGTACCTACATTAGTGGTATCAGAGCAGACCGTCATCAATGGTATCAGAGCCGTCATTCGTCAGTGGTATCAGAGCGTATCGTCATCAGTGGTATCAAAGCAAGAGTTCCTGAGTGTACAAGTAGATCGCCGAAGTGTGAGGCAACTTGTACTAGGACCTTGGTTGGGTGAAGTTTATCAGAGCAGGAGATCCTGAGTGTACAAGCAGATCGCCGAGGAGTGAGGCAGTTTGTACCAGGACCTTGGTTGGGTGAAGTTTATTAGAGTGGGAGTTCCTGAGCGTGTAAACAGATCGCCGAAGCTGAGACAGTTTGCACTAGGACCTTGGGAGGACGTGTAGATTGATTAATGGATGCAGAGATGGAAGATTGAACTTGTTGAGATTGTGGATTGCAAATCCGTTGTCCTAGACTTGTGATGTGGTTCCTAATTGTTCGTGTGAGGTGGCAAGTTGCGATCTGACTTGCAAACAATTTGGTTGTCAAAAGGAGCGTGGGAAGGATTTGTTGCAGAGGGTTTACGAAGATCTTGGGAGATGGCTCCAAGAGGATTGGACCCTAAGATGATCGCGAAAATCCATGATATCGTAGAGAAGAATTTTTCTAAGATGTTTGCTCGGTTGGATGCTAGATTGGCTGATCAAGCTAATAAGGTCAAGGTGGAAGAGATTGGTTTTGTTGATCAGTTTGTGAAGCCTGATGCAAAACCTGTAGAGCAACTAGAGGTTGTTGCTGAAGATATTCCTAACTTTATTGATGTTGGAATGGAGATTGGTTTTCATGATCAGTTGGTTGAGTCTAACATGGAGACTATAGAGCATTTGGTCATGGATGATCTAGTTGATGTTGGTGGTGACTTGTATCTTGCAGAGCATCTTGTTGTGAGCAATGAGGTTGCTGGTGTTGAGATTTTGGCATGTGTTGATGGAAATCTACATGTGGCTGCTGATGTGGAGCTTGTTATTGCTGGTATGGATTCACTAGTTGTTGATGTGAATGGGAGTTTGGTAATGAAGCATTATGTTCAATTTGTTCCTGGAAGTGAGCATGTTGATTGGATGGTTGAGATTCAGGTGTTTGATAGAGTAATGCAGATGTGGAGGATTTGCATGGTGGTTTTATTGTCCCTATTGAGGTGGAAACCTTTGGTGAAGATGAAGATGGTTGTAGATCTTTCTTTTTGGTGTCAAAGTGTGGGACACACTTTTCTATCTACCGGGGGAGTCTGATGCAGGATCATCTTGCATAGGAAAATTATTGAAAAAAAGAAAGAAAAAAATTGTGGAGAGAGAAAGTGACGAAAATTAGAAGAGAAATAATAAAAAATAAAAAGAGGAAAGAAAGGGAAAAGAGAATTTCTATTTTCGAGGTGCATAGCTGGCATAATAGAAAAAATAAAAAAAATAAATGGTTGTCATTCCATTTATCGAGGTGTGTGAGTAGAATTCTAGAAAGTAATGAATATTGTAGAAAGTTGTGGATATTAGAAGGTTATGGAAGTTGTAGAAGGTTGTGGAGGAATTCTAGAAGGTTGTGGATAAGTCATGTATTGGGTGGTAAGTGCCTATTTAAGCAAGGCATATGAGCATTTCAAATCAAGCTCAAGGAGTAGCTTGAGAAGTGAAAGCTCAAGGGGAAGCTTGAGGAGTAGAAGCTTGGAGAAGCTTGAGAAGGAGTAGCTTGGGAAGTAGAAGCTTTGGAAGGAAAGTTTGGAAAGGTGAATGTTGTGGAAGGTGAAGCTTGGAAGGCTTCAAGGTGTGAATGAGAAGGAGGAAGTGAAGAGTGAGTTTTCCTGAGTCTGTGGACAGAGCGCCGAATGTGAGGCAGTTTACAGCAGGATTGTGATGGACTTGTGAGTGTGTAGACAGAGTGCTGAATGTGAGGCAGTTTACACTTGGATCTTGGATTAGGTTTGTGAGAAGAGCTAGTGACTGCGGTTTAGAAACAAGGAGGTTGTTTGGTGCCTTGCGAGCACAAGTTGAGATCTCGGAGGTTTCTACCAGAGTGTGGATCTAGACTAGCTTGGGTTTGGGTTGGATCTTGAGAGATCTTGAAAAAAATGTTATTGTAATTACTATTGGATTTTCAAGTATAATAAAATTGTCTTCATATTGTTGCATTCTTGGTTATGAGTTGGTAAGGGTAGTGTGGCCCTTCGTCAGTGATATCAAAGCCGTACTTCGTTAGTGGTATCAGAGCGTACCTACATTAATGATGCATAGTGAAATTGAGTGGCCTCAGGCCCCCCAAAAAAGTGAACAATACTTCTTTCCTCTATCGAACACCCAATTCTGATTATGCCACACTTTGAACCTGCTGAATACAGTATTAAATTGTTCCTTAATAAAATCCAATCCATTAACAAGTGTTAGAAAATAATTATTACATAACATATGCATTTCATTCAGCACTTAGACTTAAATCTTACCATTTTAAGATCACTTGAAAAGAGATAAACTTCAATATCAGTTAATCCAAAAATCTGATCTCTTGCTTTATTGATTCGATCAATATACATGGAAGAAAAATCTTCAAAAGAAAGATGATAAAAACTTAGAAACATCTCCCTAAGCATATTATCAACAAATATTATCATAAGATCTTCAGGGATACTTACGTTAGTATGCTGCTCATACTTCATACCTGTATCAAATGCATCATTCTTATGAGTAATACCTACTGTCTCTGCTCCATGAATGCAATCCTTTGCATCTAACTCTAGTTTAGCCTTTGAGAAGTCATTAAGTATATTGTGATTTTTGCTGACTGGAGGGTTCGTATGTATGTAATTAGTCATACTTACATTAGAACGAGTCACCTTTGTTTGATTTTCCTTTTGCACACAATCTGCCCCACATTCCAAACAATTCTCTTGACAAGAAGATTTTGAATATAATCCGCATTCAAGCATTATTACTTCTGTTTTGTCAAGAATCTGATCAATTGAGATATTTAAAAAAAATTCAGGACTAACTTCCAACATGTCCTCCCTATTATGTACATTTGATTCCATCTCATTTTCACCTTTTAAATGCAAAGATTGATCATAAAATGGATTGGAAAATGGCTCTTCCTTTGAATATATTTCTCCACATATGCTATGATTTTCATTACTTTCAAGATCATCCTTAGGCATGTTATCATAGTGCTGATATATTTGTTTGCCTAAAATATCCTTTTCAAACAATGGACTCGAGAACGTAGAATACTCAAGCATATTTTCATGAGAACCTTCATCTTAAACTTTCTCGTGCTTATATATCACATGTTGTTCTACTTCATCTTCACAAGATATTATGTCCGGTTTCTCCATTGTTTCATTGCATAAAAGATCTGAAATGATTTGGAAGTCCCCCTTGGATGCATCTTCCTCTTGAATGCTCACATTTTCCTCAAGATCTATAAGTGTATAAGAACTATATTCTTCATTCTCTTCTGCTAGTCCATCATATAAAGGATCTGAAAATTCTTTGAAATTGTATCTAAATAGATCTCTTTCTATACTTAGACCATAATGCACATCTTCAACAAATATATTATCCTCCTAGGAACTATATGCTTCTTGTAGTCTGTTGGCTTCTTTCTCATGACGGTAATAAGGATTTGACAAGATGAATGGATTTTCTTGTTCACTGAATCTTTCATTGGGCACATCAATTTGTTTCTCCTTGATCTGATTTTCTTTGCTCATTGGAAGAAAAATTTGACCACCCCTTTCAACATACTTTTGATACTCCATGTCTAACAAGGTCAAAATCTCATCCACACTAAGAGAATCCTCCTCATCATTTCCATTTTCTTCACAATCTAATTCCTTACCAGTCTCATCATGATCGACTTCTTCAATTTCTTCTACACTTGAATCTGAAACATTACTATGTTCTTGTTTTACTTTAGTATCTTTTGCTTCATCTTTAATACCTTCTTCCCATATCTGAAGAAGAAGCTTTACATCAGGGTCCTTTGGCAAGATTCTCAACTTAACAATTTTGTTTAGAAATTCCATCTAAGGAGGTTTGAGGTTCAACGGAATCTCATGATAAGTGTTCATCATCCTCAAAAACAAATGTGTTGAAGTCTCACCCTCATACCTTTACAAATAGAAAAAGGCATCAAGTAGAGACATGTCAAGATCCTCTTCCATGTTGCAGCTCTGATCTTCATATTGTTCATAACACATCTCTTCTTCGTGGCTTGCATCATCAAATTCAAATAGGAACCATCCTTCAAATTCCTTCCAAGATGAGATACATTGTGTGGGTAATGATTCATACACTTGTCTCGCATCCTTCTTTAATGTTCTGGCAAACAACTTCATCACTTGATCTTCCGCACAAATCTCATAATCTTCTATAAATGTGTAGAATGCATCCAAATGTCGAATTGTCGATTCATCCCATTCTCCATGGAACTTTGGTACCAGTTGTGAAAGCTTTGGAGATAACTTGCTAGGTTCATAATAACAATTGCTGAAATCCAATGCCCTGATGCCATCTGGAATAAAAGGCTTTCTCTGAAATGATCGATGCATTTGAAAAAACTGTATAATACTTCCTTTTCATCCTCACTACCTCTAGCATCATTGATCACAAAGCTTGGGGTTTACCCTCAACTAGTTAAGGGTATGTCCCCACCAATTACAAGTTAAGATGAGTCGTGCTATTCATCAAGACAAGTTTTTTCTTTTTTGTTTCATCCAAAAGATGGAGACTAAGGAGCACTTGTGAGGCAGAGGTATTGGGGTCCTATACAATAACCACTCCTAATTAGGTCTTGACCTTGAATCATCCAATAATTCTTGTTTCTTGTCTTTCCATCAATCCAAGCCTCCAAGACTCCTCTCAACTTGCCTCATAGGTATAGTCGGTCTAGTGTAGACTAAATTCCCCTTCTAGGCACTAGTCCTACTAGTCCTTCTCTTTCGTAGAACCCTAACCCTTGCTTAGGATCTTGTACTTCCACTACCTTGGAGTCTACTGATGATGTAGATACCCTCCATATCCTTCCTAACCTCATTCCATACTTCTAGTCACATCCAAACCCAAATAAAACTCGGTCTCTTCACATAGGCCTAATTAGACCTAAAGGTTACTAGGTCTAATAACCCAGTTTTGCTCCCATTCTCCAAATTCTTCTAAACAACCCCTAAAACAAACTTAGGAATCTAGTAGCTATCTCCTAGCACACCAAGATTCCAGATTTTCAGAGCTCTAAGACACCCACAACCCCATTTAATAATAAGCCCTAGTTTCTAGCCTTTATTTTAGGCCTCCAATCCAATCAACAATCTAAAATCCCCCAAGCTCTTCAAACTTCATGTCAAGCCTCCATTCCACTTGCACATTCAACCTAACGTCTTAGGGCTTCTAACAACTGCATTAGTTAGACCCAGCATGATCATGGGTGTGCTCTGCAACAACCTTTATAAAACTGTCCAAGCTCACATACTCTTAGCAGTTAGCCTAGGGCATCACTTCTTGGCTTGGAAACTAACCATTGAAATGCAGAACAAAGCAAAAACACTATGTACACATTCTAACCTATCACCCCACCTAGTTTCATGCATTTTCCACCGTGGGTGATTAGGTTAGAACCATTTTTCCACAAACAACCCTGTTAAGATGTTCCTCAAGCCAGTCAACAAGAAAAAACTATAACTTGCAAACCCTAGAACTCCAACACCAATGTGAATATGAAAAAGAACCAAGACAAACTAATCTAACAAAAACATAAACTTGATCTCCTGTACCAAGCCATACTATGTCGTACTACAGCATAAAACAAAGAAAAACTATGCAGAAATGTCTGTACAGTACTTCCACATGGCAAAACTTAATGATACACATTCCAACCCTTCAAAATATGATCTACCCTGCTCATACCGAGCATGAGTAGTTACAACCTCCAAAACTACTAAATGCAATTTCTTGCCAAAATTGCAAAAGTTACTCAAGCAACTTTTGAGCAACTTAGCAACTTTTGCTCTTTGACCCTTTTGGTCAAATGGGTTCACCTAGAACCTTTCTAGGACCCTAGATAAGACACCTAGGACCTATTTAGACCATCAAAGCCCTTAGTTGCCCATTCCCAATCCTATTTGACCTATTGAGCAACTTTTAGCTCAACGAGCAACTTTTGAGCAACTACGACCTAATGAGCAACTTGGCTCGTACATTTGGATGAGTTGCACTCCAAGGACTCTTGGAGATTATTTAACACACTCACACACCTAACTAACCTCTAATCACACCAAAAATCAAAATTAGGGAGGTGCCCTGCACCAACTTCATATTAAGATAACCCATTTACTATGTAATCAAAAGGAGATACTACTACCTCTACAAATAATCAAGCAACACTCTTTGTACTTGTTTTAGATATCCTAAACATCAACATCTAGCCCTTCATCAATAGGAGATCATCACCATTCAACACAAATCTTTACAAAGGGTCTTTGGGGATCCTAGAGCCCCCAAGTTGATTACCTACTTTCATTCCATGCAACAAACAAACCACTCTACATGGCCTTTGAAAATCACTACTTCATGTATAGATGGAAATAGACCTATGAGTCAATTTTTACTTTTAAACGAACTTACTACTACTACTACTCAAGTGCCCCTCCAAATTCCTCCTTATCAAAGTAGTTCTATGTCTTCCAATGGCATGGCTCATCTACTTCTCAGTCGCATAGATCTACTCCACTTCAACCACCCTACTAGCTGAAAAGGCAGAAACATATTACAAGCTTCTTCATTAGTGTAAGAGCTAAATTGGCCTTGGATGCTAAGAGTGATTCTAAAGGGAGTGCCTTGCTTCCTCTTAAAATACCAAGCCCCTCCTAGCTTTAGACACTTCTCAATGAGTACTATCAATTTGTGTATCAGCCCTCTTGCAATCATCAAAGACAATGTATAAGACTCCTCCATTCAAGCCCAAACAAAAATAATCATTGACACTTTTCTCTGATCTCTCAATATTCCACAACTTATGCTCTTTGTGGATCTTGTCCCTACTCAATTTTTTGTATTAGTTTCTCGACCACATGCATTTATGGTTTGCGGCTGATTGAATCTTCTAGGATTTCCTCTCTCAAAAAAAAATATTGTATACTAGTGTATTCTCAATTCTCCCTCACCTACATTTGATCACAAACAAACATTAATATAATCAATTTCTTTCTATTTGACATTAAGCACCAATCACTACCAAAAAATCTAATTATGATAGTTGTGGAAATAATCCAACTTTAGGAGCTAACTCATCATTATATATTTTCTGGAACTACTTCTTTATTAATGATTAAATGTATAACTCGTTAGGTTGTTCCCCCAATCAATTTATTTTAGAGAATACACAACCAATCCAAATAATCATAATGCACACAAGAATAACAAATAATAGGAATGAAACTTTGTTTTTTGATAAGATCCACACATATAACAATGGAAATATTATAATGAATAAGATGGATCTCCCACAACACAAGAGATCTTCATTGGCCAAGATGCCCTAATATCCAACATATGTATAAAAAGAGTGAACCCTTGAAGGCTAGCATCATATAATACTCCTTATTGAGGAAGCCACTCCACACTATATCTCCAAGAAACACCAAATAGAATATCATAATCCACATATATCAAACTACAATGATGATCACTTCGTTTGAAATCGCCTCTTAATAATAGAATGGATGGGTTATATGTTGGATTAATTATCACTAATATCAAAGGGCAAATCAATGGCACACATGTTTTGACTAGTGCAAAATTTATGGCACCTTAATAGAGAATTTTGTGGCAAGAAAAAAGTAATTAATGTCTACATGGACTGACCCATATCTAGCAACCAAGAGGAGAAGATGTTTTTAGAATGCAATATGAGGATAAGTAAACCAAAAAACAATGAAATACTCCTAACATATCCATTCTCAATATTCCTCAACTCGTGCTCTTTGTGGATCTTGTCCCTACTCAATATTTTGTATCGATTTCATGACCACATAAGTTTATGGTTTGCAGCTAATTGAATTTTCAAAGATTTCCTCTCCAATACAATATATCGTATACTAATGTATTCTCGATTTTCACTGACCCACATTTGATCACCCACAAACATTAATATAATTCATTTCTTTCTATTTGACATTAAACACAAATCACTACCAAAAAAACTCATTGTGATAGTTGTGGAAACTATCCATTTGTAGGACCTTCATCATTATATATATTCTTGAACTAGTGATATTTATTAATGATTAATTTCTCATACATTAATGGTTAAATGTCTAATTCCTTGGAGCTACAAATAGCATTTTTTTATGTTGCTCCTAACAATCAATTTAATTTAGAGATTACACAACCAATGTAACTAATGGACACAAGGAAAACAAATAATAGGAATGAAAATTTGCTTTTAGATAAGATCCACACATATAGCAATGGAAATATTATAATGAGTAAGATGGATCTTGCACAACACAAGATGTCCATTGGCCAAGATGCCCTAATATCCAACATATGTATAAAAAGAGTAGACATAGAATACTCCTTGTGGAGGAAGCCACTCCACACTATATCTCCAAGAAATACCAAATATAATATCATAATCCACATATATCAAACTACAATAATGATCACTTCCTTTAAAATGGCCTCTTAATAATAAAATGGATGGATTTTGTGTTGGATTAATTGTCACTAATATCAAAGGGCACATCAATAGCGCGCATGTTTTAACTAGTGGAATATTTATGGCACCTTAATAGAGATTTCTTTGGCAAGAAAAAAGTAATCCATGTCTACATGGATTGACCCATGTCCAGCAACCAAGAGGAGAAGATGATCTTAAAATGCAATATGTGGATAAGTAAACCAAATAATGATGAAATACTCCTAACACCACCACCCCCACCCCCTGCATATTCCACCATTCTCCAAATGAGGATAAGAACACCAACAATATTTGATGACCACATTTTGTAGTTCATTATAAGGTAAGAGTAGGGACATACACATCTACTCATAGTAAGCAATAGTGGAACTTGCCTCACTATGCTTCTGAACATTATCCAAGGTTAGGAACTAACAATTCTATCCAAGGTCTTCAAACAAGTTTGGATACAAATAAACACATTTATCCAAAATCAGAGTTATGAACAAGGAGACACTCATTTGCTCACAAAAGTTATGAACAAGGACAAACTCATCCAATCATGATGATCAACACCTAAGATTGGGGACAAACACTTCCAATCAAAATCGCCAGCTCCTCTAACTAGGGACAAATACTTACAATCATGTACATTGTCTTGTGAATGGGGAAAACACATGCATTCACAAACAGTCAACACATAATTCGGGACAAACACATCTAATCACAAATACGAACTCTTGACTTGATTTAGAATATATATTCCTACTCATTGTTTCGTGTGGAGCGTCTCCAATAGACACTTCAAAAAGGTATTCACCATTATCTGCAGTCAATTACATATCTATATTTAGCTTGTCTTCAAACAAATTCTTGGAAAGTTGAATGCAATTCATAACAATATGTCCCTTCTTCTTGCAATAGTCACACAAAACTCTATCCTTTAAAAAGCGATTTCCTTTTGTTGTAGAAAAACCGGATTTAAAGGAATAATTAGGATTGTTTTTCCCAAGCAATCTAGTTTCCTCTCTAGCTTGGTCCATTTTCTTAGCTCTTCCATGAATTAAAGCAGAAATTATATCTTCTAGGGTAGCATCTACTTTATTCAATGTGAACATGACATTATTAAAGCTAGGAAGCATGTTATTCAATGTGAACATGACATTATTAAAGCTAAGAAGCGTGTTATTTAAGAAAACAGTTTTTGCATCGTCATCATCTATTTTAGCATTTATACTAGACAGTTTAGTCTGTTGGACAAACTGCCCACGTTCCCCTTCAGGATTCATGACATGGCTTAACCGCCTCCTATGTTCTATAAGTCTAGTGGTTGTATCAGACATTGGCAAGTGAATCTTTAGTTGCAATGGAAAACCTAGTTTGTAGCAAGTAGTAGTAAAGCTTGGTCACAAGTTCAAATCCCCTCAGGTAATGCTAAGGGGGAATTGTTGGACTAATTGCCAACGTTCCCCTTCAAGATTCGTGACGTGGCTTAACCACCTCCTCTGTCCAATAAGATTGGTGGTTGTATCGGGCATTGACAAGTCAATCTTTTGGTGCAACAACAACCCTATCTTGTAACAGAGTCAATAGGTAATGAAACTTACAAATATGTTGAACAATATTGTCATCTTCCATCATTTCAAACCAAGCAAATTCTGCTTTAAACTCTTCTTCACACTCAATGCTTTTATTCCAAATAATGCATTCAAATCAATTAACACTTCCTTTGAGGTCTTTGATAAGTTTATGTGATGGAGGCATGCATCTGAATGTCCAAGACCAATCATAGCCATTGCTTTTCCATCATTTGTAATCCACTTTATGCTTTCATCAACATCAGTTGGTCTAGTTGTAGCTCCGCTTAGCACATCCCATAGAACCTACTGAATAACTATCAGCTGTAACTGTATTTGCAACCATTTTGGGAAAAGTCAAATAAATAATAAAAAATAAGACATTTTTTCAGGCCAACCTCATTAAGGGGATGTAACCCTTAGTTGAAGTATTGTTTGAGATAGCATACATGGGGAGCTGCTTAAGGATTAGAAAGAAAGAATTCCATTGAATGTCTTTCCTATTTTATAAGCATATCTAGGACAGAAAAAGAGCAGATTATAAGTGAAAATCAGGCTCTGGAAGAGCAGATTTATGAGCAAATATCAAACATTTTTGGATCAGATATAGTGTGAAGAATTAATTCAAATTTACGAACATGTATTGAAAGTCATATTGCAGATTAGATAGAGATTTGAGAGCATAGCTTTAGATTTTGTGAACAAGCAGATTTCTACAGGAGCTTCTGGGCAGAATGAAGAGAAGTCACATCATTATTTTTTACTATGTTTTCAAGGTTGGTGCCTTCTATTTAAGAGGTTGGGAGGTTGGTGCCTCTCATTTAAAGAGAATGGTGTCTCTTGTTGAGTTGATGCTCAGCAGAGAGGATTAGTGGCCCGTGTGTTGGTGCCTACAAAATTGCAAGAAGATTCAAATATTAGCAATATTTTGCCATGGTATTCTCCTACAACGGTTTCCATGTAAAATCATGTTCTCTATTGTTAGATCTTAATTTTGATTATCACTCTGTGATTTCTAATTTTTTATTAGTCAATAGTTGTATTATACTGACTCACATAAGTGAGTGTGTGTTTCTTCATAATCTTACTCAACACTGATATAATTAATTACACAAGTTTTCTGATACCACATGATATGACCAGCACATAATAATAAAAATAATATAATATAAGATGGATCTCACACAACACGAGATTTTCACGGTGTCAAGGTACTCCATCTAATATACGTAAAAATAGAGTAATCTTGATGTAGGGTAAAACTGTACAGTACTCATTGTGGAAGAAGCCATTCAAAACTATACCTAAAATAATCCCTCATCTTTAAGAGCTGCAGCCCTCTAGCACAGCTATCCTTGTAATAGCAAGAGTCATTGGCTACATTTTATTTTTTAATGGATTGACTTTGTAAAAAATAGATTGTAATTGAAAATTTGTAAACTGTCAACCTCAAGTTACTATTTATGCACTATGAAGTATTCTTTGTGCAATGCATTGTAATCAGCAATATAAATATAAACAACAAAAGTCTATTTTCTACAGTTCATGTGCTAAACTCTCTATATGGCCTTTAAATTTTCCCAATTAAATCCTCATCTTTTAGTTTGCCGATTTTTTAACAAAAAAATGTGCACCCAAAGGCCAAACAGTACAGGTAAGAATAATAGACATAGGAACAGAAGTTTGACTTGTCTTCAACCATGTCATTTTGTTTCCTCATCTACCTATGAGAATTGATTCAACCTCCAATCTAAACTTTCTGCACGTTTTTCTTGAACTACAGTTCTCAGCATTGTGAAGGAATTCAGATCTGAGATAGAAACCAATTGTATATTTATTTAATTCAAACTGAGCAACTGATAATGCTGATATTGATCAACTGCTGGTAGTTATATGTCTGTGGTATTGATAAAAGTGTGAAGTGTATATTCTCATATATGTCGCTGCAGGTACTGATATTGCTGTGTTATTGATATTGTCCCTGCAGCGACGTTGTAAACATATGTAAGATATGAATAGTCATGACACTACCTAAAATAGTCCCTCATCTTTAAGACCTGCAGCCCTCTAGCACGGCTATCCTTGTAGTAGCAAGAGTCATTGGCTACATTTGATTTTTTAATGGATTAAATTTCTAAAAAATAGATTGTAATTGAAAATTTGTAAACTGTCAACCTCAAAGTTACTATTCTATGCACTATGAAGTATTCTTTGTGCAATGCATTGTAATCAGCAATATAAATATAAACAACAAAAGACTATTTTCTACAGTTCATGTGCTAAACTCTCTAAATGGTCTTTAAATTTTTCCAATTAAATCCTCATCTTTTAGTTTGCCAATTTTTTAACAAAAAAATATGCACCTAAAGGCCAAACAGTACAGGCAAGAATAATAGACATAGGAACAGAAGTTTGACTTGTCTTCAACCATGTCATTTTGTTTCCTTATCTAACTATGAGAATTGATTCAACCTTCAATCTAAACGTTCTGCAAGTTTTTCTTGAACTACAGTTCTCAGCATTGTGAAGGAATTCAGATCTGAGATAGAGTCCAATTGTATATTTATTTTATTCAAACCGGGCAACTGATAATGTTGATATTGATCAACTGCTGGTAGTTATATGTCTGTGGTATTGATAAAAGTGTGAAGTGTATATTCTCATATATGTTGCTGCAGGTACTGATATTGCTGTGTTATTGATATTGTCCCTGCAGCGAAGTTGTAAACATATATAAGATATGAATAGTCATGACACTACGTGGCTTATGTCACATAGGATCATGACCCTACATGGTCATGACTTATCATAAAATACTATTAGTTAGTGCCCAAACATAAATAAGACCCAATCAATATTAACAACAAGCGCCCAATCAGTGATTGAGAAATATAAAGCAAATATGCTGCTGGGGATACGATCAACATGATCTGTCAGGACAGATGTTTATTAAGTAAATTATAATATGATTTATATGGGATATGAACCCCAATCAACAAACACATAAGCCACAGCAATTATGTGATGTCGTTCCAAATTGCAAACATTAGTTCGGTGTTATTACAAATAAAGATATGTGATCAGTTTGTAAGTCTTATAATACTTACTTCGACATAATCAGAAATACTTATTATTAATATTATGATTATTATTATTATTATTATATTAATATTATGATTATTATTATTATTATTATATTAATATATATATGTCAATCAGACTTCATAATCCGACTAATGCTATATCTTCATTAGCGAGGGAGGATTTAAACAACAAACCATCTCATAAAATGGTAATCTGCAATTTGTAATATCACTCATATGATAATTTACCAATCTCACATTCTTATGGTATGTGCACTAGCATCAAGTTCATGATGCCTACCAAAAGAATATGTTATATCCTAGAAGGATATGTGTTATCTGATCTCTGGCACATTCTGGGACAGCAACAGAGTGTAGTCCATCAGATAACAATCATGATCTCAGGGACAACAACTTAATGTCCATCATGAAAAGTAATCAGGATGTCATGATCTCTGGGACAGCGACTTAGTGCAGTCCATCATGATACATTTGTTATCATGAACTCCAGGACAGCAACTTAATGCAGTCCATCATGATAACAGGTCAAGCCATTGTGTTAGAGTATCAGACTGTAATTAAATAATATTCTGAATTGTTTCAATATAATAATGATGTATTATGTTGAGATGATATCAAAGAATGCAGAGAGAAAACTGTAATGTTGAATCTGCTGACCAGGGCACTGAAGACTTATGTAAATTTCTGTGTTCATTGTGTTTTAATCAGCGGGGTTCAAAGGTTATATAAATATGTGTGAGAGTAGACAGTGAGTCACAACCGATAGGCGTTACTCATGCTGTAGTCACGTCTATCGGGTGTGACTCAATGTCACCCCGATATCTATGTTAAACCGCAGATAAGTATAAGCCGTCATTACTTTTGTTAATGCAGTCAATTAGTTATAATTCAGCAAGGTTGATGGTTTCAACTTTATTGAAATATGTTTGTAAGATAAAATCTGCATATATATATATATATATATATACATGTACATACATGTATATGTACATGTACACACATATATATATATATATATGTATATGTACATGTACATGTACATGTACACATATACATATACCACATATATATATGTATATGTACATGTACATGTACATGTACACATATACATATACATGTACATATACATGTATGTACATGTACATATATATATATATATATATATATATATATATATTGTTAATGCAGTCAATTAGTTATAATTTGGCAAGATTGATGGTTTCAACTTTATTGAAATATGTTTGTAAGATAAAATCTGCATATATATATATATATATATAAGCACATATAACAATAACATAGATAATCACAAAATTCATTATTAAATCTTTATAATTTATGTTTGACTAATCTATACATTAACACTCCCTCTTAGATCAGTAAGAAAGAAATACACAGAAGAAGTCTTTGATCAGAAGACTTTTTAATATCAGATGAGAGTTGATTCATCAATGAAATGATATTCATCAACTTATATTTGACATTATATATCATGAGAATTGGCCTATCAGAATATCTACAAAAAAATATTCACCAAGCTCTCGAGAGTAATGGCCTATCAGAAACATCAACTGAATGATGATCACCAAGTACTCAGTGTGGTATTGGCCTATCAGAATATCAAGGCAAGATATTCACCAAGTACCGAAAATATATCTATACAAGCAACTTGTAGATAATCAAATTAATGATATCAAACACCTAGTTTTTTATTTATAAGATAAAGCCTTTACATGAAACAATTTTACAAAAATGAATCATGCTACAAGTTATTGTAAGGACATCACTTTACAACAACTTCTCTTGATACAAGTGAAATCATTTTGAAGTCACTTCTTAATGATTAACACAGGTTTTATAAATTTATAATATAAAATAAAATGTACAATAATCAATTTCTCTAAGACATTTCCTCAGATTTTACTATCATACCAAGTTCTTTACGAAAATGTTCCACTTTTGTTTTAGCAAATGGTTTGGTAAGAGTGTCTGCAATTTGATCCTCTGTACTAATATATTCCAACTTGATTACATCCTTCTCAACCATCTCTTGATCATAGTGGTATGGTATCTCAATGTGTTTTGATCTGTTATGAAACACTGGATTAAGGGATAGCTTGATATAACTTTGATTATCACAATAAATAGTAGTAGGTGGAAGTGGCTTCCCAAATAATCCAAATAGAAGTTTCCTCAACCATACAGCTTCTCTTGCTCCCATAGATGCAGCTATGTACTCAGCTTCTATAGAACTCTGTGCTACTGAAGACTACTTCCGACTAAACCAAGATATCATTGTTGAACCCAAGGTAAAACAACATCCTAAAGTGCTCTTACGATTTTTTGAATTCCCTGCCCAATCAGAATCTATATATCCTCTTAGATTTAGTTCAGTTTTAGTGTATTTGAGACCATATCCAATTGTACCACTCAGATACCTGAGAATGTGTTTTGTTGCTACTAAATGAGTTTGTTTAGTTTTGCACGTGAATTGATTGAGAACATTTACAGCATAAATGATGTCAGGTCTTGTGTTTACCAAATACATTAAAGAACCAATTATCTGTCGATATAGAGTAGGATCAACACTTTCAGAATCTTCAGTTGCTTCTTTTAGTTTCTAAAGGTTTGTTTCCATAGGAGTTTCCATTGCCTTGTAGTCCAACATGCCAAATCTATTGAGTAGATCTAGAGTATATTTCCCTTGATTTAAGAAGATCCCTTTGGAATGCTACCATACTTCTAGTCCCAAGAAGTAGTGTAGTACTCCTAGATCTTTCATTTCAAATTCAAATATGAGATCTTATTTACATTTTTCAATTAGATGATCTTCTCCTATAATTAAAAGGTCATCAACATATAGAACCATGATTAACATATCCCCCTGTATTACTTTGTAATTTAAATTTGGATCTGCAATGTTTTTAGAGAAATCAAGTTTAGTTAAATGCTGATCTATCCATTCATACCAAGCTCGAGGAGCTTGTTTCAATCCATATAAGGCCTTTTTTAATTTGCATACATGAGTTTGTTTATTGTGTACTTCAAATCCTTCTGGTTGTTCAAGATAAACTTCCTCTTCTATAACACCATTTAAAAATGCAGTCTTTACATCCATTTGATGAATTTTCCATCCCTTGGATGCAGCAATGGCTAAAACAGTTCTGACTGAAGTATATCTAGCTACTGGAGCAAAAGTTTCCTCATAATCTATTCTTTCCTTTTGGGAAAATCCTCTTGCTACAAACCTTGCTTTGTACTTGTCAATACTTCCATCTACAGCATGTTTAATTTTAAATAGCCATTTTGAGGAGACAACTGATTTATTTTTGGGTCTAGGAACAATATCCCAAACATCATTTTTAAGTATGGAGTTATATTCTTCTGTCACGGCATCTTTCCAATGGTGATGTTTTATTGCTTCTTTTACATCAGATGGTTCAAATTTGGAGATTTCACTCATTAATGCAATGTAACTTGAGTATATGTTAGGATGTTTTCTTTCCCTAATGAAATCTGAGGGAATGGAATTATTTTCTTCAATTAGCTTTTTGGCCCACAGTGGTCTTTTCTTTTCCTCAGAGGTGTGAGTAATGTCCATGGTTTCAATTGATTTATCTTCCTCCATTAGAGACTCCCTCTCATTATCAGAATTTGTTCTTCTAGAGTTTCTTCTAGGGTTTCTTTTGAATTTGATTCATTTTCATCTTTAGATCTTTTGTAGGCCAAATCTTCATCAAATATTACATCTCGACTTGGTTCAATATTTCTTTGTCCAAGATATAGATGCGATAAGCTTTGGAAGTTTCACTATAACCTACAAAGATTCCTTTCTTTCCTGAGGGCTCTAGTTTGGTTCTCTTCTTTTTAGGAATATGTACATAGACAGGGCAACCAAAAATTCTCAGGTATTTAAGATCAGGTTTTTTCCCGGTAAATGCCTCTTCAAGAATCTTGAATTCAAGATGACAGTGAGGACATCTACTTTGAAGGAAAACAGCAATATTTGAAGCTTCTCCCCAAAGAAAAATTTCAAGAGTTTGATCATGAAGCATTGCTCTAGCAGATGAACTTTTGATATATTCTTTCTCTCAGCTATTCCATTTTGTTGAGGATTATAAGGAACAGAACACTCCCTCTTGATCCCAACAGTTTTACAATAATTTATAAAGGTATTAGACATGTACTCTTTACCATTGTCTATTCTTAAGACTGTTATTTTCTTTCCAGAAAGGTTTTCTACAAGGGCTTTAAACTCTTTAAATTTTGTCAGGATTTCTTCAGATTCTTTACTTTTAAGAAAATAGATCCAAGTCTTCCTAGAGAAATCATCCACAAATATGATAATAGTATAGAGCACCCCCTAGAGAAGGAATTGACATATGACCACATAAGTCTGAGTGAATAAATTCTAGAACTTCTTTGGATTTGGTTTGACTATTTTGGAATGTAGTTTTAATATTCTTCCCCAGAGCACAACCTTTACAGGTTCCTTCATGGTATGGATTAAGTTTAGGTATACTTGTTAACATTTTTCCCAGGGTAGGTAATCCTCGAAAATGAAGATGTCCTAGTCTCCTGTGCTAAATTTCATTTTCTTTGAAAGAATCATCAATTAGAGCTGAAAGATTTAGAGAGTTAATCTGATAAAGACATACATGTCTGGAGCCAATTTTGTATGCACTTTTTATATTAGAATTCTTAGGCCAAGCTAAGACCTTTCTTTCCATAAATGTAACTCTGAATCCTTCATCTTCAAGAGTAGAGATAGAAAGCAAGTTTCTTTTTATACCAAGTACATATAGTACCTTAGTAAGTTCAATTGTTTTCCCTGATTTTAGATGAATAGTACATGTTCCTATTCCCATTATGGGATAGCTTGTATCATCTCTAATGGTTACTTCATCAACATAGTCTTCTTTGATAGAATCTAACTGTCCTTTAAAACTTGTAATATGTTGAGAGGCTCCGCTATCAATTACCCAAGTACTTGATCTGGTTGATGCTTCACTGGAGAGTGCTGAATAGAAGGCATTGTGTTCGGAATTTCCATTTGAGTTTTGAGTGGTTGCAAATGAAGCTTGTGACTTAATTCTATTAGGACACCTAGATGTCGGATGTCCAATTTTATCACATCTAAAACATTGCATTTTGGAGAAGTTAGGTGGCTTCTTCTTTCCTTTAAATTTTCTTTTCTTCTTATTTACTTGAGTGGAGAGAACTTGTAAATCTTCTTTTGAGGAAGAAACATTTTGGCCTCGAGCTAATTGCATACATTCTTCTTGTATACAGTCCGCTTTAAGTCTTTCGAATTTAGGTAATTTTGACCGAGAGCATACTCCTTGTCTGAAGGTATCCCATGATGATGGAAGGCCTTTTAGAGCCATTATAGTTAACTCCTTTCCATCACAGATGTGTCCTATGGAAGAGAGTTGATTTCGAAGTTCAATTATTCTCATAAAGTAAGAGAAAATTTTCTCTCCTTATTCATTTTAATATTTGACATTCTATCCTTTAATGTGATGATCCGAACAGCACTATTTATCTCAAACATATTTCCAAAAGCATTGTACATCTCATGTGCAGTGTCCAGTTCTAAGATTACAGGTAGAAGATGAGTTTTAACACCATCCACAATAAGTTTCATAGCTTTATTGTTGTCACTCTCCCATTTTTCCAGTTCATTAATTACTTTAGGAGGTGGGTTAGAATTTTCACTAAACTTATTTAGACCATGTTCTTTCAGTATAAGTTTCAATCTTAATTTCCAGGCTGCAAAATCTGAATCACCTTCTAATCTGTTTTCCAGCCTCATACCATTCACCATTTTATTTTTTTAAGTATTATTTGATTAAGGTCTGATTTTAGGATCACTTTTTTTTAAACCTGCTTTGATACCATGTTAGAGTATCAAATTGTAATTAACTAATATTTTGAATTGTTTGAATATAATAATGATGTATTATGTTGAGATGATATCAAAGAATGCAGAGAGAAAACTATAATGTTGAATCCACTGACCAAGGCACTAAAGACTTATGTAAATTTCTATGTTCGTTGTGTTTTAATCAGCGGGGTTCAAAGGTTATATAAATATGTGTGAGAGTGAACACCAATAGGCGTCTCACGCTAGAGTCACATCTATCGGGCGTGACTCAATGTCACCCCGATATCTATGTTAAACCACAAATAAGTATAAGCCGTCGTTACTTTGTTAATGCAATCGATTAGTTATAATTCGGCAAGGTTGATGGCTTCAACTTTATTGAAATATGTTTGTAAGATAAAATCTGCATATATATATATATATATATATATATATATATATATATATATATATATATAAGCACATATAACAATAACATAAATAATCATAAGATTCATTATTAAATCTTTATAATTTATCTTTGACTCATCTATACATTAACACATTGTTAAAGTCGTCACCTTACAATAGCGATCTCACAAATACATCAATGAAAGATCGTCACCTTTCATGACATTATCCACATATGCAAAATAGTAACTCACATAATATAAATTAACTTTAAACATAACTGAGCCTCAATCTCAAGAATTACAATTGCATTTACATTTTAATTGTAGCAAGTTTACCTCTAAAGTGTTCCACTTTCAATTTTGAAAAAGGTTTGGTAAATATATGGGCAGTTTGCTCATCAGTGCTAATGTATACCAACTTGATGACATTTCTATCCACCATATCCTTGATGTAGAAATAGGGAATCTCAATGTGCTTTGACCTGTTGTGAAGAAATAGATTTACTAATAGTTTTATGCAACTCTGATTGTCTCAATGTATGCCTATAGGGTTCAAGGATTTTCCAAATAATCCAACCAGTAGCTTCCTTAACCAAACTGCTTCTCAAGCTCTCATAAAGGGTTCAACGTATTATGCTTCAGTAGAACTCTATCCAACTACGGATTGCTTTCTGCTGAACCAAGATATCATTGCATATCGTAGACTGAAACAACATCCTGTGGTGTTTTTACGATCAACTTAATTGTCGGCCCAATCTAAATTTGAATACCCTTGAAGTTTTATTTCAGCATTGTCATACTTTAGACCAAATCAATGGTTCCATGCAAGTATCTTAAAATGTGTTTGGCTGCCATAAGATGAATTTTCTCACACGTGAATTGGCTCAATTCATTTGCAGCATAACATATGTCAGGACAAGTATTCACCAAATACATTAATGAGCCAATTATCTATCTATACCGTGTGAGATCTGTAAATCCAAATTCGGATGCATCACTTCTAAGCTTGTGAAGGTTTGTCTCCATTGGTGTAGTTAAGGGGTAGATAAGGGGTCACAGACCATCATGCCAAATTTGTTCAAAATGTCAATAGTATATTTGCCTTGATTTGGGAAAATATAGTTCTCTTTTTGCCTCACTTCTAGACCTAGAAAATAGTGCAGGAGACCCAGGTCTTTCATATCAAATCGAGACGCAAGGTCTTGTTTACATTTTGTAATGAGATGATCTTCCCCTATTATTAGCAAATCATCAACATAGAGAACAAGTATTAACATGTCACCATCTAATACTTTGAAATATATATTTGGATCTACTTCATTTTTGGAGTACCCTAGTTTGGTAAGGTAATTGTCTATCTTTTCATACCATGCCTTGGGGGCTTGTTTAAGGCCATAGAGAGCTTTCTTCAATTTACACACATGGGAGTTTTTGTCATGAATGATAAAACCTTCTTATTGCTCTAGATATATTTCTTCATCAAATAACCCCATTTAAGAATGTGGTCTACATCCGTTTGATGTATCTTCCATCCTTTACATGTGGCAAGGACAATTATAGTTCTTACAAAGGTACATCGTGCAATAGGAGCGAATGTTTCTTCATAGTCAATTCCAGCCTTATGAGAGAACCCTCTGGCAACAAATCTAGCTTTGTCTTTTTTAATGTTCCCATCTAGTGCACTATTAATTTTAAATAGTCATTTAGAGGAGACAATTGATTTATCCTTAGGTCTAGGTATGATGTCTCAAACATCATTTTTCAAGAAAGTTTTGTATTCTCAATCATGGCAACTTTCTGAACTTTGGCATGTTAAGGCTTTTTCAACATTTGATGGTTCAAATTTGATGAGCTCACTTATAAGTGGCAACATAGCATGAGTGACTTCTTGTTTTCTTACTTTCTCTAAAGATTTCTTCAGGGGCTACATTATTTTCTCCAATCGTCTTCCTTGCCCATAGTGGATTTTTCCTACTGGCTGAAATCTCCAGATTTTCAAAATTAGATTGTACGAGTCCATGATCTTTTGAATAATCCTCCCTCTGAATCTCAATACTATTGTTTTCATCTAATTCTGTGCTTGATTCATCATTTGGTTCTTCAATATTTTTTGAAATCTTAAATACATCTTCTTTGAATTTAATATCTCTACTGATTTCAATTATTCTTTGTCCTAGAATATATACTTTGTAGGCTTTGGAAGACTCATTATAACCAACATATATACCTTTCTTTCCTAAGGGTCTAGTTTGGACCTCTTCTCTTTGGGAAGATGAATATATACAAGGCAACCAAAAAAATTTAAGACTTAAGTCTGGATTGTTTCATGTGGAGGCTTATTCAAGTGTTATATTCTCTAGAATTGAATCAAGACATATGTATTGAATGTATACACTATTGTATTTGAGGCTTCAACCCATAATGTTATATGAAGATTTTGATCGTGCATTATGACTTTAGCAACTTCAATAATGGTTTTGTTTTTCCTTTCTGCTACTCCATTTTGTTGCAAATTATAAGGTATTGTATACTCCCTCTTAATCCAAACAAAAGTGCAAAATTCTTTGAAACTTTTGGAAATGTGTTCACCCCCATTGTCTGATCTCAGAGTCTTAATTTTCTTTCCAGTTTGATTTTTGACTAGTGTTTTAAACTCTTTAAATTTCAATAATACTTCATTTAATTCTTTAAGCTTAAGAAAATAAATCCAAGTTTTTCTAGAATAATCATCAACAAAAACAACATGATACAAGAATCCCCCTAAAGAGAGTACTTGCATTGGATTGCACAAATCAGTGTGAATAAGTTCCAGTGCAATTTTTTATTTATGTTCACTACGAGGAAAAGATTCTTTAAAGTTCTTCCCTAAGGCACATCCCTTGCATGTTCCAACATGTTCAAATTTTAAATTAAGTCCATCACAATCTTTTTCTATAGAGGTGAGCGCACAAAAATGAAGGTGTTCTAACCTTCTGTACCAAATTTCATTAGTTTTAGAAACTTCATGATTTAATGCTTGGTTTTGAGCATTACAAAGTTTATATAAACTTCCATCTCTAAATCCTATAGCGATTGAATTCTTGATGTTAGAATTCTTAGGACAAGATAGAACTTTATCTTCCTGAAAAGTGACATGATATCCTTGGTTTGTTAGGCTTGAAATGGAGACCAAATTCCTCTTAATGCAAAATACAAATAATACATCACTTAGTTAGAATGTAACTTCGATTTTCAATTGTATTGAACAAGCCCCAATTCCTTTCACTGGATAGGTGGAGCTGTCCCCTGTTGTAACTTCTTCAGTTGAGTGTCCTTCAAAGGTTACGAACTGATCTTTGAATCCAGCTATATGTCAAGATGATCCACTATCAATTATCCAAGTATTCTTGTTAGTGCTTAGTTCATCTGATAAGGCTTAAAAAAATAGTGAATTCTCAGCTTCCTTGACTTCAGAAATAGAGGCATGAGTTTTGTTTTTTTTCCAAGCAATACATGTGAGTGTCTCCAAATTTATCACGCTTGTAGCATTGAAGTTTAGAAATATCTCTCCTCTTGTAGTTATGTTTCGGATTATTCTTCCCCCTTTTTCGTTTGAAAATTCTTTTCTTTCCCTTATTGCTTTCGTTTGCATGTAGAGCTTGTATTTCTCCTTTATTATTTGGATTGATCCCTCTCATAACTAATTTTGATTCTTTCTAAGTACAGTCATTCTTAAGTTGATCAAATTTAGGTAGTTCATGTCGTGCATTGATCCCTTGGATAAAGGATTCCCAAGAAGTTGGTAACCCTTTAAGGGCTGTCAAGAATAATTCATTTTTGTCTACATGATTTCCAATAGTTAAAAGTTGAACTTTTGATTCTGAAATTCTCATAAAATATGATGTGTTTAGTTTCATCTGATTTCCACAATCCATTAGCAATATCAGAATTTTTCTAGAATTTGATTATGTCTGAATTTTTTAGCATCAACGTTTTAGATAACACACAGTGATCCATCATTAGGATGAAGAGCAAGAGAATAGAAAAATTAAGTAGCAGACCAGAGGAGACACAGAGATATAAAAAGAGGAGGGAGTGGGTGGGGGGGTCACGAAGACCGAGAGGGAAGAAGAAAATGAGTTTGACCTTAAATAAAAGAGAAGAAATTCAAAAAGTAAAAGCAATTAAAAATAAATAAAAATGAACATATAGACTGATAACTAAAGGACAAAAACAAGGTGAACAAGCCATAAGAAAAAGAATAAAACCTAACCAAAAAGAATATGCAAAACCAAGAAAGACGATACAAAGATAAAATTCGAAACCTATATACATACATATAATAATAATGAATATTAATAATAATAAAATGGACACATTATGTATATGAATATGGATGTATCAATATTATAATGATAATAATATAACTAAATAAGACTATATATATATATATAAGGCAAAAGCCTACAATGCAACGGTAACTTGCGAGCCTCTAATGTGGGAGGTCTTGGGTTTGAATCTACCTTCGCTTAACATACAATAATAATTAATTCCAACAAATAATATTAATTAATCTAAGCTTCGGCCGTTTACCGATCAAAATATATATATAAAAGAAGAAAATAAAAATCAATAAAATAACATATAGAACATTATAATATTTATGCATTCATATAGGTGCTATTACTGGTGTTATTATCATTTTCATTATAATATTTATGCATTCATATATATATATATATATATATAATGCGTCCATTTGTTATTAGTGTTAGTAGTAGTATTATTATTACTATTATTATTACTTTCATTTGTATTATTATTTTTTGTGGTTCATTTTCAGATTCGCATTCTTAGTTCGTTATTATTATTAATTTTTATTTTTAGTCATTTTTCTTCATTATTTATATTTTGCTCGATGTTCTATATGTTATTTTATTGATTTTTATTTTCTTCTTATTTATATTTATATAAGAAATTTTTATTTATTTATTTATTTAGTCTTATTTAGTTATATTATTTATGTTATTATTATTATCATTATAATATTGATACATCCATATTCATATACATAATGTGTCCATTTTATTATTATTAATATTCATTATTATTATATGTATATATATAGGTTTCGAATTTTATCTTTGTATCGTCTTTCTTGGTTTTGCATATTCTTTCTAGTTAGGTTTCATTCTTCATCTTATGGCTTGTTCACCTTGTTTTTGTCCTTTAGTTATCAGTCTATATGTTCATTTTTATTTATTTTTATTGCTTTTACTTTTTGAATTTTTTCTCTTTCATTTAAGGTCAAACTCATTTTCTTCTTCCTTTTTTAGCTTATGATCCCCCCTCTCAGTCTTCGTGACCCGCCCACCCACTCCCACCTCTTTTTATATCTCTGTGTCTCTTCTAGTCTGCTACTTAATTTTTCTATTCTCTTGCTCTTCATCCTGATGATAGATCACTGTGTGTGATCTGAAAAATTGATGCTAAAAAATTCAGACACAATCAAATTCCAGAAAAATTCTGATATTTATGATGTGATTGTTTCCCCTCTATTCATCTTGATGTGAAGAAGTTGTTGTTTCAAGGTAAGAAGCCTGCTTGTATTATTGATTTTGTATGTGTTTTGAACAATAAAGTCATGAACATATCATAGGCAGTTTTCAATTTTGATATAATTGATAGTATATGATCATTTACAGCATCTATAATAATTTTCATGACTTTATTGTTATGGCGCTATCTGGTTCATTGTCTGGCATGGTTTTGTTTTCTTCCACATATGTATTTAATTCAAGTTATTGAAGAATGGTCATTATTCAAATTCTCCATGATACAAAGTTTGATGCACCTTCGAGTCTGTACTCGAGTCTGACACCGTTCACCATGGTTGCACTTTAGAATAGATTATGTGCAAGTCTGAAGTATGAATGGTAATTTCAAAATCTTTGAACTCTATCAATTTAGCTCTGATACCATGTGAAGGAATTCAGATCTGATATGGAGTCCAATTTTATATTTATTTAATTCAAACTGAGCAACTCATAATGCTGATATTGATGAACATGAAATACTTAGATATGAACCATTTATATAGTTCTGCAACTATATTAATATCTCCGAATATATATATTGTTATCTGTGTATATTATACTAACTTAATCTTCTATTTGCTGCAGGCGCTGAATCGACCAAAAGATGGTAGTTATATGTTTGTGGTATTCATAAACTGCGAAGTGTATATTCTCATATATGTCACTGCAGGTACTGCTATTGCCGTGTTATTGATATTGTCCCTGCAGCGATGTTGTAAACATATATAAGATATGAATAGTCATACCCACGAAGAGGCGTGACACTACGTGGCTTATGTCACGTAGGGTCATGACTTATCATAACATATTATTAGTTAGTGCCCAAACATAAATAAGCCCCGATCAATGTTAACAAGGGCCCAATCGGTGCTTGAGAAATATTGAGCAATATGTCGCTGGGGATACGATGAAAATGCTCTGCCAGGACAGATATTTATTAAGTAAATTATAATATGATTTACACGGGATATGAACCCCGATCGACAAACACATAAGCCACGGCAATTATGTGATGCCATTCCCGATTGCAAACATAAGTTGGGTGTTATTACAAATAAAGATATGCAGTCAGTTTGTATAATCAGAAATACTTATTATTATTTTATATATATACAGATAAATAGAGAGAGAGAGAGAATTATGTCAATCAGACTTCATAATCTGACTGATGCTATATCTTCAACAAGCATGGCTACTGAAGAACCCACGACTAGTACTGCTTATTGCACATATATTAATTCAACTGTCATAAAAACTGTTCTTGTTTAAATGTCGTATGCCGAACCCAAAGCATTGCTAATTTGATATGTACGCATGTCTCTCATGCAAAACAGATGCTAGCAAGGAATCAAATGTAGGACATCCCATCGATATGCTGGGGCACTCCTATACTGGGCTACAAGCCCTTATGCAAAGCTTATTTTTGGTGCAGTGTCAATTAACCTTCCCAAAAAAAAACATCTTAAGGCCAACTTGGCAACAGTAGGCAGCTTCAACATATCAATGCAGGTTTGAGCAAAAATAGAACTTGTGGGGCCTATTAGCTGGGTGGTAAATTGCAAGAAGACGGCCCTAGGTTTCAGTTTCTAACAACTAAACGCTTTCAACTATGTCAAGACCAATGATCACTTACGTCCCTGCAATTTCAATATGATACTGCAATTTGAAATCTTAAGCTTCAAAGAGGTTAATTTACAATATCATAATTATTTTATATTGACACGTAGCAGACTATATTTCTTCGAAGTCAGTCAAACTTGTCTTTGCGTAGTTCCATTAAATACAATGTATGGCTAAGGCAAGAAAACGTACCTGTGTAACTCTGTAATTGAAGTAAGGATCAAATTCATGAATGACGCTTTCATACTTGATAACCTGGCACAAATTAAAAAAGAAATATCATTGATATAACCAACCAAAATGTTTTTACTAGCAGTACAGCTTCATCTAAAAATCTCTAAAATCCGAAATCGAAATAAAATTCGTTCTAAAACAGGGGATCTGTTATTGAATTGGAAAAATAATCGAATGAACAGTAAAAATGTTTAAAAGTGAAATGGATCGAAAATATTGAAGCTGGAATTAGGTTACAATACGGATCGGAAATGCAAAAAAGACATAATTTGTTTCGAATGACAACAACATAAATTCGAAAACACTTACGGAGAATAGACGGATGGAAAAGGCGAGGATAGCAACCAAAATGAGGATTGTGAAAGATAGAACAGAGCCGAATGCATCTCTGGCTTTCGATGTCGAAATTGATGGTGCAGTTGCAGAGGCCGCCATGATTGCTATCAACAATTTATTCACAAACTATACTCTGGTCTGATCCGTGCCATTTATATCAACATTCTACGTTTTCTCGCTTTCTATATTTTTATGGATTTGTAAGGATAGAGAGGGTTTACGAGCCGGAAGAAACGAATAGAAAGGGTTTGATTTTTCAACGCTCCTCCCCTCAATTTTCTCTCTCTAAGATGTTTTCGAATATCATGCAAGTTTAAGAGCTGCCCACAACAACTAAAACTGAGTAGTTGAGATTTAAAAGTCTCGGAAAGTCCACACACTTTACAATACACACTTTATGCTAGCAATTGTATGTTTTTGTACATGAGTCAATAGGAAAGTACATCATTAATAATAATAATAATTCTATTACAAAATTCATTGAAAAGTTTCATCCAACCAAATTCAATAAAATGTTACTAATATAAATGTATAATTTGATTTAAACATTCATTATTAGAAACAAATAGAACAACCAAATTAATTGCAAAAATTATCGAAACAAATAGAATAAAGAATTACCAAAATTATAAACATGTATAATTTCACAAATAAATATTGTTTACATTTATAATTTTTGCAACATTGTTATTACACAAAGAAAAAGCTTATCCAACCAAATTGAATAAAAAATGAGAAAAATAATATAGATGTTTCTTATAATTTAATATCATCACATTTATTTATTACATAAAAATTCATAAAATGAAAATTCTATAAATTTAGATGAAAAATTAAAAAAAGTAAACTAAATTAAAAAAATAAAAAATAAAAAGCTTATAATAAAAAAGTAAAGGAAAAATGAATAGAATGGATAAGTGCTTACAATTATGTTTGATTTCTATTTTTTATTTATAAATTGTATAGAAAACCATATTCCATATTGGTAAAAAAAGAATCTTAAGGAAAGAAAAATCTCTAATATTCAGTCGATAAATCTAGTGCACGAAAGATGATCTTGTTCCTCATCCAACCAAAATTCACAATTTTTATTTGTCAGCACATAAATGATGCCCCAACTATTTATCCATTTGGTCCAATCTTCTCAATCATCAACAATCTTTTTCCATTCAAACCTTGATGGGTTAGACAAGAATGGAGCAAATAACCATGCAACTATCAAGAACCACAAGGAAGTGTTTATAAAAATATAATCTAATGATTTTTTTGCCGCTCAATCATAAATGTTATACATAAACAATAGCATCATTAGCTACTAACCTTTTGTAAAATGGATTATTGAGTAGAGCTTGTAGTTTTCTACAAAATTTTCATGTCTCACCACAAAGCCTCATTCAATCACTTTGTACTTTGCAACTCCATGCAAAATTGTCCACCCAAAATAATTAGTTTTTGTTCCAACGAAAATGCGAAAAAGAAGGAGGGCAGAAATCACCAAATGCATAATAGAAGCCTCTTTCTAAGACAATCATTAGATTTTTGCGTGGAGCAATTGAAAAAATTATCCATAATACAACTAGTGTGAGAAAAGAAAAAGCCCTCATGTCATGTGATTCACAAAATTCAAAAAAATCAAGTAAAATGATGTATTTGAATCAAAATGCATGATTCAGATTAATACATAGATTTTAATCCAATTGTAAACTAGAAATTTTTGAAAATTTTATAGTATTTTCACCTTTCAATGAAATTCCCATAGCAGTCCATATTAAGAAGATTAGCTTCATGGAAATTGAAGCAAATTATATGTGTGTGTGTGTGCACGCGCACGCACGCACACGCACACACACACACACACACGCACACGCACGTGCGCGCGCACACACACACACACACACACATTCCATTATCCTTCTAAATATCAATTAAATACATTACTACAGTATGTCGATCATGCTCTGAGTATTGATCATGTATTAACGAGTTGTTATATGCTTGTTGCTTATCATTAAAATGAATTGATACTTATTGGGTACAAGTCTTTGTCAAGACTAATGCATTGGTTATGAATCGATATGCATCTATTTGGTGGCATTAAGGAATTAATATTATTATTATTATGCATTGAGGTATGGTTATGTAGGGTCACAACCCTACATAAACATATCTTGATGCATGTATATATTGTATGCATTTGTGAATACTAAAAATATATCAATAACAAAGGCAATACATTCTCAGGCATATTCAGATCTGCATAATATGTGTGTGTGTGTGTGTACATGTATGTATGTATATATGTTGTATGTATGTATATACATACATACATACATATCTATATATGTGTGTGTGTGTATGTATACATACATACATACATACATGTATGTATGTATGTACATACATACATATATACATATGTATGTATATGTATATGTATATGTATATGTGTGTGTGTGTGTGTGTATATATATATATGTATATGTATATGTATATATGTATATGTATATATATATTTTGATTTATTCCAGTATATATACATACATATATATGTGTGTGTGTGTGTGTGTGTGTGTGTGTGTACTGGAATAAATCAGAATATAGTTATTAAAGAAGAACTAAAATCTTCTCATAAGATTCATTATTTTTTCAGCTCAAGTCTCCACCAATAAATGATCTTAAAACTTTGCATGATATTAGAGCCAAATTGGTAAAGAGACTTTTCAAATTCAAAACATTGAAACAAAAGTAAGTATATGCCAAACAATGTGAGAGTAGAGAACAAACATGAAGGAGCAACAAATTTATTTTATTGAAAAATTTGGATTATTGCAATTCTTGAAGAATTACAACTAGAATCTTTTATTGAATCAGACATTTTGATTCCTGAAGATGAGGCAGAAAAAGTTACTTGGAAAAATAAAATAATAAAGTCAAGAAAATCATTGTGGATTCAGTAAAAGATCATATTCTTCCATCCATCTCAAATCTGAAAAAGACATTTGAAGTAGTTAAGACAATCAAGGATACATTTGAAATCAACAACTCAAGTAGATTGATTACGTTAAAAAATAAACTAATGAATACTAAAATGAATAAAGGAGAAATAATCTCGTCCTACTTTGGAAAGATTTCTAAAATTTAAAATCATCTATCTTCTATTGGAAGCAAAAAAGAAGACCAATAACTATTGATAATAGCACTTAGAGGATTACCCTTATCTTGGGAAGCATTGATCCAAGTTGTCAGCAAACCTTCAATACCAGCTTTTGATGAACTAAAAAATGATTGCACATCAAAAGAATCAATACTAATCTCTAGAGGGATCATCTTAAATCAAGATGGAGAAAATCAAGCTCGTTTCTCAATCTCTAACAACAAAGGGAAAAAAGAGGAAATTCAAAGGAAAGAAATATGATAGAAGGAAAGAGAATAATAATTATAAAAGAAATTACTTCTCCAAAGTTAAATGTTAAAGTGTGAGAAATTCGGACATACCTTTAGAAATTGTCTAGAAAGGGAAAAAAAAATCTTGGCTTCTTTAGCCGAAACAAAGAAAGATGAAAATCTATTATTTTACTCCACTTGATCAAGTGACATGAAATCAAATGAAAATATGTGGATAATGGATAGTGGTACTTCCCAACATATAACAGGATTTAGAGATAAGTTTGAAACTTTTGGAAATTATCTCATTGAAGGAGTCACCATTGGAGACAACTCCGCCTATCTAATTAAAGGAATTTGAACCTATTCTATACAATTAAGGACTAGAGTCGCACTAAAATTAAAAGATGTTCTCTTTGTACTAGGCATAAAAAGAAATCTAATATCAATTTTTGGACTAGTTGATGACGGGTTTCAAGTCACCTTCAATGAAGACAAGGTTTTGTGCTAGCCTAAAAACTCAAATCTTAAAAATGCTATCACCATTGGGACTAGAGATGGGACCCTATATAAACTATGCAACATTCAAAAGCAAGCTCTTAACCTCAAAGTGACAAATTCTAATGAAGTATGGCATAGAAGACTCTGACATATTGGATTTAGTTCACTTTCAAGTGTAGAGAAAATCACCACCGGAACACATAGCCTAAATTCAAAGCATACAGGCATCTATAAAGGATGTGCCCTAGGAAAGAACATTAAAAGACCTTTTCCTCCTAGTGAACACAAGTCTAAATCAGTTCTAGAACTAGTTCACTCTGACTTATGTGGGTCTAAGCCAACACTTTCTCTAGGAGGTTACTCTTACTACATAATATTCTTTGATGATTACTCTAGGAAAACTTGGATTTATTTTCTAAAGGTCAAAGAATCAAATGAAGTTCTACATCAAAATTTAAAGAATTCAAAAAAATTGTGAAAAAAAAATTAAAAAAATCTAAAAGAATTAAAACCCTAATATTAGACAATGGGGGAGAATATACTTATGAGAATTTCATATTTTTTTGTACCTCTAATGGGATTAAGAGGGAGTATATAGTACCATATAATGCTCAACAAAATGGGATAGTAGAAAGGAAAAATAGAACCATTGTTGAAGGAGCAAAAGCCATGCTTCATGATCAAAACCTACACTTCTCATTATGGGCAGAAGCCACAAATACTATTGTATACATTCAAAATAGATGCCCACACTCAATACTAGAAACATAACACTTTAAGAAGTCTTTA
>CM053784.1:742378924-742381424 GCA_028749045.1 Cupressus sempervirens | reverse complement strand
GTAGGGAATTTTGAAATATATAACATATAAGTGCAAGTTTGTGGTGCATATTATTGTATCTAAATGATAATATAAATATATCATGAAATAGATAGTTCATATATGCTATAATAAAAAT
Organism: Cupressus sempervirens; assembly: GCA_028749045.1. Classification (NCBI taxonomy): domain Eukaryota; kingdom Viridiplantae; phylum Streptophyta; class Pinopsida; order Cupressales; family Cupressaceae; genus Cupressus; species Cupressus sempervirens. The sequence goes on along the minus strand of CM053784.1, from coordinate 742,381,306 downwards.
ATATATAATATTTTAACAAATTTTCAAGAATCCCAAATAAATAGAGTTCTTTTTGTCACTTCAATGCTCGTTTATCTAACTTTGTTTTGTTTTAAACTTTTTTCGTTTTCTTGTTGAACCTAATTCATATATGAAAAATGATTTCTCACTTTAATAGATGTGCTTACCAACAAAAGCAATTAAGTAAAATACCAGATGGGAGAAACATTATTTGGGCCACTTATTCCTCCATTTTACACTCTTAGGGACTCCATTGTATTTTTTAGAAACACTAACTATTTGGGTATTAATTTAGTTTTTAAAAATACTATGTGGGGACTTCCAAGGATGAGCATGCCTTCCTATGGTGGAGATTTCGATACCCACCTGTGCATATTGGTAGATCCTTTGATGGTTGTTCTGTAAGAACTATTTGAGAAAACAAATTCATATTTGGCTTCTTATTTCTTTTTCTTTTTCTTAAAGTTTGATATTAGAGGTTGAGAAATTAGGTCCACCATATCATGTAGATGCAAAACATTGAATTGTTTTAAGTGTGTGTCATACGACTTTTTCCACGTGGCTACCACTTGTTCTCACATTGAAATATGGCGTAAAAAGAAAACAAATGGCCCTAAGAAGCAATGATAGAATTACAATTGTAAACACCCAAAATTGTCCCTTTGAACTCATATTAATTGAATTAATATTTCTTGTAACACTATAATTAATTAGTTATTAAATTAATTACATGTGTTCTATTCAATTGCCTATTTAATTAAATATGTTTATTCTCTTGAAATACTTAAATTTAGTTTAAATACTTCCCCCTAATGCATTCAATTTAATTTAATGTGTATTCCTTCATAAATCACTTTTAAATAAATCTTTTTTATTTTTTCCTCTTCGCACGCTTAATTTCTACTAAACCTTATTAAATTAAATTTGATACTAATCTAACCATAGATCCTATCCTACACACATCACTTTCTAGCTAATAGATATGACTACTAATTAACTAAGGTTAATTAGGCTAATTTTTTAGTTTCTACAACCATTAGTCTTAATTATTTGCTTACACATGTGTGGGAAATTTTTCAAATATGGTTTTTCAAATCACTTGCCTTATTTCCTCCGAACAAGGAACTCTTACACCTCATATGACATCACATACACTTTCTACAAGTGTTAATTTGAATTTTTTCTTACACACACTTGCACACGTGTACTTAAAGTACACATTCGCCCATCACATCGCAAGTTGCTCAAACATGTATGAGAAAACTCAGATTTTGCATGGCTTGTGTGTCTCCCTTGCGGTACCACATAGATTCCACCTCTTCAAGGTTTTCCAAAAATCTATAAATAGAGCCTTTGTCTCAAAGAAATCATATTTCATTATTGCATTAGAGATATGTTAATATTTTGTTGATTAATTTCTAGAGCATTTTAGAGATGTATAGGTACTAACCTTATCTTGGTAGATAGATGCATTCATTTCATACTAATGCTCCTCTTATTACAGTAGATGCATTACTAGTTCTTGCATATCACATTTAGATCTTGGTTCATATCTATCTGCTACATTGTATTTTGCATTCAATGATTTGAGAGTAGTTGATTCATAATTACCTCTCAAGGCATTCAATCAACACCATCTTGGAATTCACATGAGTCTTTCATTGTACATTCATTTGTGAGAATTTAATACTTGTGTTGTGAGAGCACACCCACCATAACACCTCGCCAGGGAAACCAAAAGAAATTAACCTAAAGTTTCACTAAGTTTGCCAAACATTTTTTTTGAAAGATTATGACAACAAGAGATAATATAGTGGAAGCAATAACTCACATACATACGAATAATCCATAAATAAATTGCATCTCTTAAGGGTCCCATGACGTTGGATCACATACATAAGTTTTATTAATACTAAATCTGATACAAAACAAATCCACATCATAGAGTAACCACAAGTACAAATCTAATTAAATTGTATGCAATTACATAAGATGCCACATGACATAACCAGAATACGTAATCATCCATTGTACAAGTCACAGGGTATGAAAAGCTCAAAGAATATACCTCACGAATAAATACAACATCTCATAAGATCTTCAGTTTATCAAATATAGCACAATCAAATATAACCATCAGAAATAAACACAAGATCAAAATGAAAGGAACGACTACACAAGTACATCCAACAACAACAACCAGCTATCAAGTCTCAATGGTATAAGAAACACTACTACCCGACCTCATGGAACCTAAATGGCCCACTCCCATTGTGCTAAGGAGATAATCTTAAGTCCCATATGGATATCAATCCCAAAAGTAGTAACCAACATCTAGGTCAAGGAAAACCTGATAGAAATCTATCTCAAAGTGTACCAAGA